>JBBPBX010029273.1:6279-35990 GCA_038048925.1 Garcialebias charrua | reverse complement strand
AACCAATATTAGGGTTGAATCAACGTTGATCCTAGGACAGCTCGCGAGTTTTAACATTTCACGTCGACTAGTCGCAGTCACGTTATTGCGTCACGTGATCAGCACCGGGCGCTGGCTTCAAAACAGATTCTTCCAAGCAGATAGAAGGCGAGGAGCAGGCCAAGTCTTGCCAAACAGGTAGAAATTCATCAACAGTGTGGAAAGATTTCACTAAAGAGGACTCTTCCGGTTCAACCGCCCGTGGTGGGTTCCACCACCGCCTGCCCCGCTGTTTTTAGTTTTATTTTATTTAATCTTAAAAACATGGGGGCGGGCGGTGGTGCCCCACGCTTTTTTCACTTTTGCAGCTTAATATTAGTTTTCCTGTGACTTATTTGCAGTAGGACAGGATAAAGGAGCATAAATATATGCTGCCAATATTTTGTTGCTCATTTTTTGTAAATAATAAATGACTTTTTTTGTGAATACGATATAGCGTCTTGAGTTCCTATGATGTCATGGTGATTAGTCGACGCCGACTCGACTTTTATTGTGTTGAAGCAGACTTTTAAAAATATGTACCGGTAGTCGTGCAACCCCTAACCAATACTATGGTGCAATGACTAGGCCTGTCGCAATAAACAATAAATCAATTAATCGCATGATAAAAAAAATGTATTAACCTCATTCTCATCTATCGGCTTTATCACTTCTTTGTGTCTCTCTCTTTCTGCTGAAGACATCCATCCATCCATTGTCTTCCGCTTATCCGGGGTCGGGTCGCGGGGGTAGCAGCCTAAGTAGGGAGGCCCAGACTTCCCTCTCCCCAGCCACTTGGAGCAGCTCCTCTGGGGGAATCCCAAGGCGTTCCCAGGCCAGCCGAGAAACATAGTCCCTCCAGCGTGTCCTGGGTCTTCCTCTGGGTCTCCTCCCGGTGGGACATGCCCGGAACACCTCACCAGGGAGGCGTCCAGGAGGCATCCTAACCAGATGCCCGAGCCACCTCAACTGGCTCCTCTCGATGTGGAGAAGCAGCGGCTCTACTCCGAGTCCCTCCCGGATGACCGAGCTTCTCACCCTATCTCTCAGGGAGAGTCCAGACACCCTGCGGAGAAAACTGGTCGACAAAAGGCTCAACTCCGGTGCTCTTCACTGACCACTCCCTTTCTCTTTAAAATCCATTTTAACTGTCCAAAATCACGTTTTTGGATCACTAAAAGCAGCTAACTGAGAAGCTAAGCTATGAGCTAAGCTAAAAGGCCGACCTCGGGGGAGAAAAAAAACTCTGTCTTGTCTAAGCTCCAAAATTCATGGTTGAAACCTGTGCCTTTGTGTAAAAAGTTGTTTTTCTCTGCAAAAAGAAGCTTAAAAATTGTTTACTGATTTTTATTTTTTATTTTTAATAGCAGCTTTGTGTGACCTGAGCGTCCGCCATTTTGAGAACAGAAAAAAGGAAGGAGAGATAGCCGGGCCTCCCTCCCATTTTTCTTAAAGAGACACGCTGCTTGCTCCCTCACTATCCATCCTTCGGTTCAAACAGTCTTAGACATCCGGTTGTCATAAAAGGTACTACATTCAAAGCAAAATAACCAACATTTCTTGTTAAGTTTGACAATAATTACTAATTATTGTCAAATTTCAAACAATATTTTAGTTTATCGCAATAATTTCTGAGACAATTAATCGCCCAGCAAAATTTGTTATTGTGACAGGCCTAGCAATGACAGAAAATATCCATGTATTGAGTTGCACAAATGACTGATTTTAACCTTTTGCCAAGTTTGATAAAAGATAGAATGTCAGTCAATAAAAAAATAAAATTTAAAAAAAGTTGATTTAACCAAAAAGTGACTGTATGGGAACAGGAAGTCAGCATAACCTTTTGAAAGGACCATATTTCTAGTGGCTATTGTGCAATCTCAAATTTATTTTTACAGTGCCCTCTTGATGAGAAATACTGTATTTAGATCTCATCCAAGCAGGTCAATTATTACACAACTTTAGAAGTGCAGTAGTCTCGGATGGGGTCTCCTAAACAGATCTAAGTAGACTTTGACTTCAAGAAAAATGAAAATCATACAAGAACTCCACAACTCCATTTTCTTTCTTTAAAAGGAAAATACAAAAAACTTTTAAAAAAAGCATGACTCCACTTGTCAAAATTACCCGATCAAGAAGGTAAAACAGGCTGTCGTAGACGGCGTGCTGCGTGTAGACAGAAACACTGTAGTCATCCTCGTCCACCCCACTGTAACCCTTCAGGAAAAGGTTTTTCAAGGCCATGGTGTTTTCCTCTTTGTAGGCAACCACCAGCTGGTTGTTGAGGCCAAACAGGATGAGCTGCAAACATTTATTGCAATTGCAAGATGACAAGTGGATGATAAGTAATCAAATTCAGTCAATTTGCATTTTTTGAAATTATAACATTAAAATGTAAATAGGTGCTCCTATTGGAAGTAACTTGACGTTCACAGTCTTGCTATGGATTGCAAATGTTGTCATTAGAGGTATAAAAATAAAATAAAAACTTTAACCTGAGACACATCTACCCGAGTCTTCATGTGTCTAGATTAGAAAGTCAAAAACTAAGCTATTGATGGCTAAGACTTTAAACTTAAGGCTTAATATGGAAGATACATCACAATGATGATTATGTCCACTTATCATAAACAATGAATGTAAAAAAAAAAAAAAACCTCATGTTTTGATTTTTGATTTATTTAAGTTCAGGTCTTTTAGATAATGCAACATGGATTAGAGTCTAAAAAGACATGAGTGTTTTCCCATAATCTATTTTCAAAACACTTGCATTTATTGTGCTTGACTGCGACATTCAAAAACAAGATACATTATTGTTCCAGGAAGCATCTTCCAGCTAGGAATGGTTTCCAGGTCTTTCCTAACCCGGCAGAGAGTCCACAGCACTCACTTGTGTCGTGATCATGACGATCTTCAGAATCTGGACCCCCATTTTCCAGGGAATGTGTCGTCGGGCCCTGTACTTCTCACACGGACTCATGAAGTAATACTTCAGGTCATCTCTCAGGCTCTCCTCCTTGATGAGATCTTGATCAGAGCTGCAACAAAAGAGAAGCAGATGACAAACGGAAACTCGTGTGCAAGAGTTGCAGATTTCAGAGTGTGCATCAAAGTGTATTTCTTTTCTCTGTGCATCTGTGGAGGGGGTGTAGTACTGAAAATGCGGAAGTGAAAGTGTGAGAAAGCAGACATTTCATAGGAAACTGACTGTTATTGAATGGGTGAAGAACTGCATGTACTGTACTGAACACAGAGCTGCATTCAGGGTTTAAACTGGGTTCAAGTCCAAGGTTAGTTCAGTGCCTGAAGGCCCCAGAAGTTTGCCCACAGTAAAAATGTCATCCCCAATACTTTTATTTGAATTTGATCATCTGCTTTACAGGTCAAATTGTGAAGGGTTAAAACACAAATTTGGTCTTGAAGTAGCTGCTGCTTTGAATATAGTTTAACTAAAAAAAAGCATTTGTCTTTGTTTTGACTAAAGTCCAAGAGTTGATGCGGTAAACATCAAATCCATCCTCATTTAAATGACTTTTAAGTCCTAAATTAAAATTAAGGTCCACCGCAGCGAACTTACCTGATAGAACTGCTTCTATTCAAATATCGAACGAGAAGCTCCATGACTGACGACCCCCGCGGAAGAGATCATTTACACGGACGTGTGTCACAGGTCGAACCGACACTTCCCCCAGACTGCACGCTAGACTGCAGCTGAGTGTCCACGAGGCGCCCCGACAGCCAATCAGCGGGCCCGTTTCAGGAGGCGCTCAGGTGCGCAATCTGTGGCTGGAGGGCGCTATGGAAGAACAAGAATGCCCCACAAAATTTTAATAAATATAAGAAAATAACTAGAACAGAAGGAAAATAAGACAATACAAAAATATGCAAACAAAAAAAAAAACTTTAAAGAATTGTAATAAAATGTTAAACTTTAAGGTTCAGTCTGCAGTTTTTGTAGAACGCAGCACTTAGGAACATTTTCATCTTGGAAAGCATTCTGATCCCTCCCCACTCAGAGCCGTATATGGCTCAGCTCGCTCTTGCTGTCTGTGAAATTCAGCTCTGCTTCCGAATGCTCCGCCTCCACTTCATGTCCTGTCAGCAGCTGCGAAGTTCTGTGATTATATGTTAATAAAACGTTCTAAAAAATAAAATAAAAACAGGGAGCGCTGGTCCAGCACACCAGAACACCATGAAATCTGCAGAGCCGCGCGCAGCCACGTTGAACCCGAGTTTAATTCGCTCGTGACAAATTCATTCATTTCCTCAATTCATTCATGGACTCAGCTGCGGAGGATGAAGCGATCACTTGACTTTTGGCAAAAAAACAAAAGAAAAGTCCAGATCAGGGATGAAGAAGGGGAATTTAATACATTTGTGTCACATACAAAACAGTTTTGCATCGCTTTGCAATTATTTCAACGAGAACCTGCGCGGCCGCTGCGGGCTGGGACGGGGGGGGGCGTGGGTTAGGAGCGTGAGAAGTGAGAAGCTCTGTTTTTATTGGCTGGTTAAAAACTCTGTTTTTATTGGCTGGTTAACGGCGGGTCACTGTGGCTTTTTAGAAATTCTTATTTACCACCTGGAGAAGCAAGGGGACTATAGTTTTT
Organism: Garcialebias charrua; assembly: GCA_038048925.1. Taxonomy (NCBI): domain Eukaryota; kingdom Metazoa; phylum Chordata; class Actinopteri; order Cyprinodontiformes; family Rivulidae; genus Garcialebias; species Garcialebias charrua. The sequence goes on along the minus strand of JBBPBX010029273.1, from coordinate 31,362 downwards.
TTCAGAGATTACTTTGTCTAACATCAGCCTGTCAGGAGATAGTGACAGAGTGAAGAAATATGTTAAAAATATATATTTTTTAGAAAACTTACAGACTGCACTACAGACAGAACTGCAGCTTTAAATAATTGTAATAAAATGTTAAACGTTAGAAAAATAACTTTATATATATATATATATATTTTATATACTGTATAAAATTCTTGTTTTGTGCAAAACATATTTTAGTAGGGTTATTACCCAACTTACTGTTTACTTTTGTGTTTTTGTAACTTATAAGCACTATTTTTTATGTGTTCTTATTTTTTCGGCTTTTCCCATTCTGTGGTTGCCACAGCGAGTTATCCTCCATCTTATTCTGCATCCTGTCCTCACTCAAATTACCATGATGTCCTCTCTAACTGCATCCATATCTCCTCTTTGGCCGTCCTCATTGCCTTTTTTATGGCATCTACATTTCTTATATATTTCTAATATACCCACTGTCCCTCCTCTGGACATGTTCATCTCAGTCTGGTCTCTCTAACTTTATCTCCCAGTTGTCCAACCTGTGCTGTACCTCTGATGATCTCATTCCTAATCTTATTAAATTTCACGACTTGATTGATTATAAAATTTTATTAGTTATGTATAAGGCTCACCAAAATGCATTACCTTTGAACATCCAGAGAATTTTTACAAAGAGAGAAAGCTGCTATAATCTTAAGGGGACGGAGATGTTCATAACAACTAAATTTAGAACCAGTTTGAAAGAACGATGTACCTCGATACAAGGAGTGAGATTGTGGAATAATCTGGAAAAAGATATTAAAAGTGCCAAGTCAATGCACATGTTTAAGAAATTGATAAAGTTTGGATTGCTAAAAAAATATGAAACTGTATAATGTGTTCTCATATGAATTGTTGTTCTAGAAGGATTTCATTTTTTGTTTTATTGTATTAACTGAAGAATGTTATTGTTTGAATTTTATTTATGAGAAAAAAGGGGCAGATATAAGAATTATTTTCTTCTCTCTGCTACCTTTCATTTCGTTGTATTGGTTTTATTTTCTTTTTGTTGTTGTAAATATAATTGTTGTAAATATATAATTAATGTTTTTAGGTTATGAAATGAATAAAAAATTATTATTATCCATCATTGTCACTTCGACATCTTCATTTCTGCCACTTCCAGTTCTTTCTCCTGTCTTTTAGCCAGTCCCACTGTCTCCAAGCCATACATAGCTGGTCTACCTTCTTGTAAACCTCTTCTTTGACCCTTGCCTCTACTACATTATTTACCAACTCCTCCTTGAGGACCATACTCCATTTCTCTATCCACACCATGGTAAAACAGTTGAAACTCTGCTCCAATGCTGTGAGCCTTGCTGCCCTTCCATTTGGTCTCTTGGACACATAAAACATCTACCTTCCTTCTCTGCATCATGTCAGCCTGCTCTCTACCTTTCCCTGCCATTGTCCCCACATTTAGTTGCCACCCTCAGTCCTATGTTCTTAACTTTCCTCTTCTCCATGTCTTCTGACACATTCACCTCCTCGTAGTCTTCGACTTCATGTGTTCATTTTATTTAAATTTGGTTAGACCGTGATAAAATGTTTTCATTTTCTCTCAATTTTCCCCTAATTTTTAATTACCAACAAGTGTTCAACATAAACACAGTGAGATTCTACCTTAAACAGCTGTGAAACAATACTTTCTGATTCACCGCTTCGCATGGTGTGGTTGTGTTCCTCCAACATATTTTCAAATGATCTCAGCTGTGTATAAATTATTTAAAAAATTACTCAGATGCGCAGCAGATTAGTTCCCTCTGTGATCAAGCCACAACTCCCAGTATCTACACCTGCTGCAACAGAACAAATACATGAGAAAACCTGTCAAAACGAGTCAGTAAACTGTAAAGCTGCAGCACTACAATCCAAAACAAAGAGTTGAACAATTTAGTGCAGCTTCAAATGAAACCTTAACTTTGCAAACCAGAAAAAATATATATACCCGTATTTTCTGGTGTATAGGTCGCACCTGTGTATAGGTCGCAGTGCCCAATATTTATCAATAAACTGGAAAAAATCCATAAATAGGTCGCACCGGTGTATAGGTCGCACCGGTGTATAGGTCGCACCTAGGTCGCACCTACGGTACATTTGTTAGCTGCCATTTTTGTAAGACTGTGTCTCACTTTAATTTTTGTCAATAAATTATTACAAATCAGCTTATTTCAAAATGTAAATACCACCAACATCATTAAAATTACCGGTAAACTACCGGTACAGACTCCTAAAAAAATGTTTGTTGGCTGCCTTTTTTGTAAAACTGTGTCTCACTTTGATATTTGTTAATAAATTATTACAAATCAGCTTATTTCAAAATGTAAATACCACCAACATCATTAAAATTAAACTACAGACTCCTAAAAAAATGTTTGTTGGCTGCCTTTTTTGTAAGACTGTGTCTCACTTTAATTTTTGTTAATAAATGACAAATCAGTTGCAGCTGAAGGTGATCTGCTCAGAGTTGCAGTTGCTGTGGAAACCAGGATAGCTGCAGCATCTGGAGCATCTGGAGGTGGAGCTGACTGTGAGCTGAAAGATGCAGCATCTGGAGGTGCAGCTGACTGTGAGCTGAAAGATGCAACATCTGGAGGTGCAGCTGACTGTGAGCTGAAAGATGCAGCATCTGGAGGTGCAGCTGACTGTGAGCTGAAATATGCAACATCTGGAGGTGCAGCTGACTGTGAGCTGAAAGATGCAGCATCTGGAGGTGCAGCTGACTGTGAGCTGAAATATGCAGCATCTGGAGGTGCAGCTGACTGTGAGCTGAAAGATGCAGCATCTGGAGGTGCAGCTGATTGGAATGCACTTTGACAGTTACCGCTACACCCAAATAAATCTGTAAATAAAGCAGAATACCGGTACAGGCCTCTTTAGCGATCATAGCGGCCGAAACTGGTACTGCACTTGCACTGCCCCCTGGTGGCCGAAACTGGTACTGCACCATTTTATGCAACAGGGAAAAAGGGCCATAACTCAGCCAAAAATTGGTCTAAAAATATGGAAAAAAATCCATAAATAGGTCGCACCGGTGTATAGGTCGCAGGCCTTGAAAAAACATAAAAAGGTGCGACCTATACACCGAAAAATACGGTAATAAACATTTCACCATAAGAATAAAAATAATCACGCTTTTTGATTTTACATGTAATCTTTATTGAAGTTTTGTCTTGTAATTTTTGTAAATTCAAATAAACCGTTGAATTTATGAACTTACCTGTGCAGCAATTCTTATAAAGTCTCTTGATTTAGATAAACTGGCTTTAGTTTCAGAATTTCAAAGCTTTCATATACAAAAATAGAAAATGTGTTTACAGCATAAATACTTTCTGTACTGCCTATTCGGTTCTCCCTTAAAAAAAATTTAAGAATACAAAATTAATTTAAAAAAAAAATACAAGTTGTAACTTTGATATTCTTTCACTTAGAGTAAAAACAGTTTTAAGAAGCCAACAAGATTTTTGTTCATTTAGAACACATTAAAACAAAAGAAAACACCAGAGCAACACAAAAAATGCAATTTTTAAAAGAAGTGTCACCCAGATCCTGGTTCGGTACGGCTGCTTTGTGGGTGGTACAATGATCTGCTTTTTGTAAATCTAACCAAAAATGTCCCAAAGTGTCAACATCAGCCTGAGAGAAAGAGCCAAGTGTCCTAAAACAGCCACAACCAGTTTACCACACAGCAGAAAATGTACTGCTGGTCGATGATTCTTCAGTGTGAATTATCCCATTGGGGAACATTTGTAAATGTTCCTGTCAGGGTTATCGTCTGATCAAAACCATTTAAAAGCAACAAACGCCAACGGCACTAATCAGTCCGTCTAATCCACTGCTGCTGGAATCGTTTCCTGAACTGGAACTCCGACAGTCTCGATGGGTCTCTGTGGCACCGAAGTCGTCTTTTCTTCTGCTGAAACTTCTGGATCCTGCAGAGTCAGGTGATACATGGAAATACACGAATGTTATGCAAAATAATTCTCTTCTAAATAAACAAATTGTACCAGCAAATATCTTCTATTCAATGCAGATTTTTAGAAGCTATGCAGTTTTTATTTTTTTTGTTGGAAACAGTTTAGTGTTTGTGGAGATGTGATGCTGGAGTTGAACCGTAAACCACCGTCTTTTTATTTTTATTTTTGAATCATAGAATAAAGTTGAACTCCACTGTGTCAATATTTTGTACTATCTAAGAAATAAACGTAAAAGGGAAACATTAAGTTCAGGGCTTGAGGTGCTGGGAAGATGGAATTGAACCGTCAACCTTCCAAATGACAGTCGAGGCCTCTTTTTAAATAGTCACAGCAGATTCACGTAAACTCCACTGTGCAAATTTTAAAGCTATTGTAACAACAAAAGTGATGCAAATTTAGAAAAGTCAAATCATCCACATGCTACAGTCACAAACACGGCTCATATCTGTCAAAACATTAAAGCTGAACTATGTAACATTGTAATGTAGTCTGTAACTTTTCAAACAATATATTTTTAACATATTTCTTCACTCTGTCACTATCTACTGACAGACTGATGTTAGACAAAGTAATCTCTGAAAAAAACTATAGTCCCCTTGCTTCTCTATCAGCATTTATAAAAACACTAAAAACACAGAGTGACCCGGACAATGACCAGCCAATAAAAACAGAGTTGTTTGTCACGCCCCAACCCACGCCCCCGCCTGTCCCAGCCCCAGCGCCGCGCACATTCTCATTCAAAGGATTGCAAAGCGATGCAGGACTGTTTTGTATGTGACACAAATGTATTAAATATCCCTTCTTCATCCCAGAGCTGGACTTTTATTTTGTTTTTTTGCCAAAAGTCAAGTGATCGCTTCATCCTCCACTCACAGGAATGAGGAAATTGATTTGTCACGACTCACGAGCGAAATAAATCATGTCCAAAGTGGCTGGTGAAGCTCTGCTGATTGCAGGGTCTTTTTGTGTTGTTGGACGAGTGATTCATGGATTTATTATATTTTTTAGGACATCATATTATCATATAATCACATAACTTCGGAGCGCAGAGACAGGACATGTAGTGGGGGTGGAGCATTCCAGACATTCCAGACATCGACTGACTGACATGAGTCAGAGTCAGAGAGTCTTTATTGTCATTTGCACCGCATGTGGTACATGTGATGAAACGAGATTATGTACACAGGGTCCCAGTTACATCCAACAACAAATGCAAGAGAAAAACAGTAATAACATCTAGGATTAACTAAGAAAAACATCAACTAGTAATACACTAAGCCCTAATGTAGTAGAAAAACATCATTATAAACAGCAGCACGAACATGAGTCTGTATGAGCAGATGGTCACAGATGAACACAGCAACAAGAAAACAGATCAGCATCAGCATGATGTGATATTTTGCAGTGATTATTCTTATTATTTATTTATTCATGAGTCTAACAGCCTCAGGGTAGAAGCTGTTCCTCAGTCTAGTGGTTCTACATTTGATGCTCCTCAACCTCCGTCCTGAGGGGAGTGGGGCAAAGAGTGAGTGTGCTGGGTGAGTGAGGTCTTTCATGATGCAGGTGGCTCTTTTCCTGCATCTGGAGGTGTAAATGTCTGTGATGGTGGGGAGACTGACTCCAACAGACTTCTGTGCAGCCTTCACCACTCTCTGTAGAGCTTTCCTCTCTGCAACTGTGCAGCCTCCATGCCACACGTTGATGCTGGAGCACAGGATGCTCTCCACTGCACACCTGTAGAAGGAGGTGAGGACTGGGCTGCTCAGACCAGCTCGTCTCAGCCGTCTGAGGAAGTAGAGTCTCTGATGACCTTTCTTGATCAGGCTGGTGGTGTTGTTGCTCCAGCTGAGGTTATCATTCAAGTGTACACCCAAGTATTTGTAGCTGGAGACCACTTCCACCGCAGATCCACTTATGTTCAGTGGGGTGTGGGTGTGTTTGTTCCTTCTGAAGTCCACAATCATCTCCTTTGTCTTCTTCACATTCATGTGAAGATTATTCTCTTTGCACCAGCTCTCCAGGTGTTCCACCTCCTGTCTGTAGCTGGACTAGGGCTGAACGATTTTGGAAAATAATCTAATTGCGATTTTTTTTCTATAAATTGCAATTGCGATTTAAAACGCGATTATTTTTTTAATATCTTCTCAAGTATTTTTCAACAAACAGAAGCAATAAATCTATCTGTTTTATAATAAACAATGTCAGATTTATTTAAAGCAGAGATTACAATAAAGCAAACAAATCTATGCCTTTTCTTTTCACCATTTCTATTTTTTCTTGTTTCATAAAGAGTCAGAGTCAGAGTCAGAGAGAATTTATTGTCATTTGCACCGCATGTAGTACATGTGTTGAAAACGAGATTATGTACACAGGGTCCCAGTTACATCCAACAACAAATGCAAGAGAAATACAATAATAACATCTAGGATTAACTAAGAGAGACATCACATCAGCTAGTAATACACTAAGCCCTAATGTAGTAGAAAAACATCATTATAAACAGCAGCACGAACATGAGCAGATGGTCACAGATGAACGCAGCAACAAGAAACAGATCAGTACAGTATCAGTATGATGTGACATTTTGCAGTGTTTATTCTTATTATTTATTTATTCATGAGTCTGACAGCCTCAGGGTAGAAGCTGTTTCTCAGTCTAGTGGTTCTACATTTGATGCTCCTCAACCTCCGTCCCGAGGGGAGTGGTGCAAAGAGTGAGTGTGCTGGGTGAGTGAGGTCTTTCATGATGCAGGTGGCTCTTTTTCTGCATCTGGAGGTGTAAATGTCTGTGATGGTGGGGAGACTGACTCCCACAGACTTCTGTGCAGCCTTCACCACTCTCTGCAGAGCTTTTCTCTCTGCAACTGTGCAGCCTCCATGCCACACGTTGATGCTGGAGCACAGGACGCTCTCCACTGCACACCTGTAGAACGAGGTGAGGACTGGGCTTCTCAGACCGGCTCGTCTCAGCCGTCTGAGGAAGTAGAGTCTCTGATGACCTTTCTTGATCAGGCTGGTGGTGTTATTGCTCCAGCTGAGGTTATCATTCAAGTGTACACCCAGGTATTTGTAGCTGGAGACCACCTCCACCGCAGATCCACCTATATACAGTGGGGTGTGGGTGTGTTTGTTCCTTCTGAAGTCCACAATCATCTCCTTCGTCTTCTTCACATTCATGTGAAGGTTGTTCTCTTTGCACCAGCTCTCCAGATGTTCCACCTCCTGTCTGTAGCTGGATTCATCATTATCTGTGATGCATCCCACCACAGCTGTATCATCTGCAAACTTAACAATATGACAGCCTGGATGTGTGGCTATACAATCATATGTGAGCAGAGTGAACAGAAGAGGGCTCAGCACACATCCCTGAGGAGAGCCAGTGCTGAGGGTGATGGTGGAGGAGGAGAAGTTGTGGATCTTCACGGACTGTGGTCTGTCTGTTAAGAAGTCTAAGACCCAGTTACAAATAGAGGGGCTTAGTCCAAGTGTGGATAGTTTGTCTATCAGAGTTTGGGGGATCATGGTGTTGAAGGCAGATGTGAAGTCCACAAAGAGCAGACGCACGTATGAGTCCTTCTGATCCAGGTGGGTGAGAGCAGTGTGGACCACGGAGGAGATGGCGTCCTCTGTTGATCGGTTCTCACGATATGCATATTGATGAGGGTCCTCGTTGATGTTGACGGCTGTCTTGATGTGGGACATGACCAGTTTCTCAAAACATTTAGCGACTATCGGGGTGAGGGCCACCGGTCTATAGTCATTCAGACCAGTCACTGTGGAGCTTTTTGGGACTGGGATGATGGTGGCGGTCTTCAGGCAGGTGGGAACTGACTCCAGTGCAAGTGAGGTGGTGAAGATGTCAGCCAGCACCTCACAGAGCTGGTCCGCACATTCCTTCAGAACTTTCCCTGGGATGTTGTCTGGACCCGTAGCTTTATGAGGGTTGATCCTTCTGAGACTGCCTCTCACTTCTGCTGCGGTCACTTTGAGGTGCTCCTCGTCTGGTGATGAGGTGAGTCTGGTGCTAGTTGGTCTGTTTGGATCATCAAAACGTGCATAAAACTTATTGAGGGCATCAGGCAGGGATGGGTCCCTGGGGCATTGTTTGCTTTTGCCCTTGTAGTCTGTTAAGCATTTGATGCCCTGCCACATGCTCCTTGGATCATGTGAGGTGAACTGTCCCTCGATCCTCTGTGCATACGCGGCTTTGGCCTTCTTTATGCCATCATCCAGTTCTCTCCTGCACTTTCTCAACTCCTCAGTATCTTTAGACTTGAATGCAGTGTCCCTGGCTGCCAGCAGGGTGCGGACATCTTTATTTAGCCAGGGTTTTTGATTGGGGTAAAATTTAACACACTTTCTTATGGATACATTTTCAGCACATGTACTGATGTAACCCAGGACAGAGGAAGCATAAAGCTCCAGGTCAATTGAATTTCCATTCGTAGCTGCCTCTTTGAAGACAGACCAGTTTGTGTTTTCAAAGCAGTCCCTCAGCATGGGGGAACTATCTTGGCGCCACGATGTTATCACTCTTTGTTCTGGCATCGAACGTCGGAGTGGGGGGAGCTGTCTAGGGACCAATAGCAGGGAGCGATGGTCGGAAGCCCCGATCGGTGGGCGTGGCTTCGCCGTGTACGCCCCCTTCACATTCGTGTAGACCTGGTCTAATGTCTTATTTCCTCGTGTTTCTGTGAAAACGTGCTGATTGAAGGTTGGAAGGATGGCACGTAAATCCACGTGATTGAAGTCCCCGGAAACAATGAAAAACCCCTCAGGATATTTACACTGCAGCGAGGTGAGTAACTCATGAATTTCTTCCTGGGCGACTTTAGCATTAGCATCGGGTGCTATGTAAACATTGCTTATTATTATCGCTGAATAGTCGCGGGGGAGGTAATGTGGCCTACATCTTATTGTTAAAAGCTCCACAGCAGCTGAGCAGATCCTGCTGATAACGGCACAGTTCGTGCACCAGTCTTTGTTAACGTAAATGCAGACACCCCCACCTCGCGTTTTCCCCGTAGTCTCGATGCACCGGTCCGTTCTGAAAAATAGTTTATTATCCAACTCGTAAACAGAGTCAGGAGTGTCTTCATTGATCCATGTTTCCGTGAGACAAAGCACCGAACATCTCCTCATCTCCTCCGACGTTGTTACTCTCAGACGAAGCAGGTCCATCTTGTTGTCGAGCGAGCGCACGTTAGACAGAAATAAAGCCGGCATCGGGGGTTTACCGGTTTTAGCGTCTGCTCGTAGTCTCGTCATGATTCCTGCTCGACAGCCACGCTTTTTCCCTCGAGAGCATCTCTTTCTCTTCTTTCCTCCGCGCATCTGCTTCCAGAAAGATGATCTAAGCAGATCCAATCTTCCGAGTTCTGATTTGAGTTCGTTGCTGATTTCAGCTGTGCCTTGTGGTAAATCCGCTCCAATTCTCAACAGCTCAGTTCGGCTATAATTCACCCGCAAAAAACGCGCAGAGTCAGGTACAAAAACACTATTAAAACTACTAAAAACTGGGGATGTTCTGGAAGCCCATGAAGCTGCTACTGGTCTGAGCGCGGCCATCTTGGAAGGAATATAAACATAATAGTACAGTAAATATGTTAAGTGAACTTCCTAACTACTGTCTGAACTTCACATGACAGTTAATAAATATAAAAAATTAGATATAAAAAAATTAAACTTACTGCTTTCCAGCCAGTAACAAAATAAAAAATAAAGTGCAAAAAACATAAAGAGAATCTGCTTTAACCAACTTGTTATTTTCTGGGAATTCAAACTCAGTGAACACAAAATAAACTAGTATCTGTTCTTATTAAATCTTTTAGATGTAAAAAAAAAAAAAAGAACCTCACGCACAGCGTTTTTTTATAGCCATCAACGGACGTGCTGCCCCTCTTTGGTACCAAACTTTCAGATGTATCAGCTTCTGTCGAGCCTGACGTCATTGTGCAACTGGTTAAAGTGCAGTGTTCACTTCTCCCGCTCTCTGCTCTGGTTTGCTACACTCACTCACAAGTCACTTAACCAGGTCATGTGACCAATCAAATTGCAGCCTTCGCGATTACAAAATCTTGTTTTATCATATTGCAATTTTATTGCAAATGCAATTAATTGTTCAGCCCTAAGCTGGACTCATCATTGTTTGTGATGCATCCCACCACAGCTGTATCATCTGCAAACTTAACAATATGACAGCCTGGATGTGTGGCTGTACAATCATATGTGAGCAGAGTGAACATAAGAGGGCTCAGCACACATCCTTGAGGAGAGCCAGTGCTGAGGGTAATGGTGGAGGAGGAGAAGTTGTGGATCTTCACGGACTGTGGTCTGTTTGTTAAGAAGTCTAAGACCCAGTTACAAACGGAGGGGCTTAGTCCAAGTGTGAGGAAGTCACGAGCAAATTAAATAATGTCCAACGTTGCTTCGTGAAGCTCTGCTGATTTCTGCTGGTTTGTGTGTTGTTGGACAAGTGCTCTATGGTTTTATTATATTTTTAAAACGTTTTTTTTAACATATAATCACAGAATATTGAAGCGCTCCGAGCAGACACACAGCAGGGGGCGGAGCAGAACTCAAGTTCAACAGAGAATGGACTGTCTGGCTCCCCCTCAGAGTCATATATGGCTCTGAGGGGAGGGAGCAGAATGCTTTTACATGCTGGAAATTTTTCTACAGTAAGTCCAAGCGGCCTGCAGAAACTACATAGTATCCATTTAAAGGTAAAACTGCTGATATATCCTAAAGAAAAAAATAATTCTAATACGATTTTACCATTTTGACATTTCCCCCATCCTAGTTGTCCTTGTACAACACCGCAGCATTAAAATATTTCATAGTTACTGTATGTCCCTTAAAACCAACTCTCAAACATCTAACTGGATGTAGTTTGTGCATTTTAAAACTGCCTCACCTGAACATTATTCTGTGGGGGCCGTCTTTCTGTTGGCCGAGGTCTGGCTGCTGCACCGTCTCTGGGTTTATTCTGACGAGGTTCCTCCTCTTTAAAAGGTTTTTTCTGTTTTTGTGATGAATCTGGTTCAGTCGGTTTGCTCTTTGGCTGCGTTGTGTTTGCAGCAGCAGTCACTCCCTCTTCCTTGTTTTGTGTCTCCTGCTGCTCTTCGGTCCCCGACTCGGCAGAGATCTCCTCCTCTGCCTCAGGACTTCTCTTACGCCGTTCATCTGTCTCGTCCTCACCAAACCGACGATCAGCATTGCCCAGTGTCTCAACACGGACGGGCGCTGGTTTTTCTCTGAACCTGTCGGGCCGTCTCTGATGGACGTTATTCCGGTCTAGCCTTGCACTGTCAGCTCGGTGCATTGGGACGTGCTGTAGGGCAGGTGCATCCCCTCCTGCCAAGACATGATGGTCCTCGTTCCTCAAAGGAGGACGTGGTGGCTGCTCCAGCTCTGGAGGAGGATCCCTTCGAGGACGGCGTAGAGGAGCCATGATGCCATGCTGGAAGGCAGCTTGCACACTTCCATAAACGAGCACCTGCGAACACGTCACACACTCAGTGGTCAAGAAATTACTTTGATTTATCTGAGTAAATGAGAGTTTTAATGATTTTTTTATTTTTTTTATTTACCAAAATAGAGAGCACAATAGTGATGAGGACTGGGATCTGAAGGGTAACTGGTAGATCTTTGAGGAGCGCACGAAGAAAATCACTAATCCCTTGCCCAATATGTTTTAATGGGTCTGTGAAGAAGGTTGTGAAGGTAACCGAAATTGCCTGAACAGAAAAAAATTCAAAAGCAAACTATAAAAATACAAACATACCAATAGGTACAACTTAAAGTCCAACACCCACCATGTTTTCAAATTGCATCGCCATTAATATTTATTAGTTTATTTAAAAAAAATACAGGAGCGATTACTTATATTGTGGAGAAATAACGGTAAATGTGTTATTTCATGATTTATAGCAGATTTTAGCATGCAGCTCTGGGAAAATCTGCTCCTCTCCATATATGGGCATTCACAAGGGCATTCACGTCACCAAAGTGACGCCTTGGAGTTACAGGCGAGCGAGGAAAAGAAAAAGGAAGCATTTTTAAATACTCCTAAAGCTGCCTGTTGATTAATCCTGCTGTCGCTCACTCATATTCTGAGCGAGCATCCACTTAGACATACTAGTTTAATTCGTTTGATCGCGACAAATTCATTCATTTCCGCATCGACTTTTTATTCTCCCCCCGTGACCAAAGGCAATCAGAGCCAGCCGCGCAGCTGAGCTCTGCGTTCGAGCTCCCCGCGTGCTTCCCGACCCTGCTCCTTGCAGCTGAGGAGAGCAAATGCATACACTCGAGGGAGCAAATTACACCGGCACGAGGAACTTCAAAGGAACGAGGAACGAGGAGCCAGGGACGCGCGCGGCTCGCAGCTCGCTCCTTTGGGCAGATGAGAGCAACAACAGGTCCGCAGCGGTGTTATAAAATAAATAATAAATAAAATCAGAGCGCTGGTCCATATACAGTACACACAAATGCACCAGGAAATATGCAGGAAATATGCAGTTTTCTCCTACTCTCTCTCATAAACCTCCATGGAAACTCACTCCTACCTTCTGCCTTGCTTTCTGGGTGGAGATCAATGTAACAAAAGGCATGACCCTTCGGGACTCTTCGGCCAGGTTTCCGGATTCATTCGGGAGTGGGTTTTTTTTTTTTTTTTTTTTAACCCTCGCCTGGCCCAAATGCAAAAATGAAAATAAAATTCATAAAATACTACAGTAATTCTCCAATACGGTGAATTGTTACTGTCACGGTGGGTGTTGTCCTTTAAGAAGACTATAACAGGGACAAAAGATTCATCACAACAGTCTTGTTTAAAGGCTCTGTGCACTGATCAAAACAAGTTATTGTCTCTTGTCTAAAGTGCCCCGAGACAACTTTGGTGTTAATTGGCGCTCTATAAATAAATTGAATTGAATTTTAGCAGCAGCTCTAGTGGTAAAGAAATGAGCTTTTTAGTCTTGTTTATTGTTTAGGTTTTAGATTTACTTCAAATTTTTACAAGTAAAAAAAAAACTACCCCAATATTATTTTCATTGACACTTAATGTGAATTCAAAATGTTATTAAATTCTTCTTCCGTGTGTTCTCTCTTCAGGTCACCTTAGCAAGTTATCCTCCTTCATCTCACTCTGTCCTCTGGGTTCTCTGTCCTCACTCCAACACTTCCTCTATGTCCTTTCTAACTGCAACCATATACTGTAACTCCTATTTGTCTTTATTTCTGGAAACAGCATTTCTAGCATCCTATTACCAGCATCCTATTCTAGCATCCTATTACCAGTACACCCATTACTCTGGACATGTCCAAACCATCTCAGTCTGGCCTCTCTAACTCTATCGACAAGTTGTTCAACCTGTGCTGTACCTCTGATGATCTCAGTCCTAATCTTATCCATCCTTGTGACTCCTAAGGAGAACCTCAACATCTTCAGCTCTGCCACTCCCAGTTCTTCCTCCTTCCTTTTAGCCAGTCCCACTGTCTCCCATATAACATAACTGGTCTAACTACTGTCTTGTAAACCTCTCCTTTGACATTTGCCGACACCCTTTTGTTGCAAATCACCCCTGAAACTTTTCTCTATCCACCCCATCCTGCCTTAATTCTCTTTTTCACTTCTTTACCACACTTCCCATTTTCCTGTATCATGTATGATGCAGTATCTATGAATCTACCTTACAATCATAATTCAATTTGTGTCAATCACTTACCTGTGCAATAACCTGTCACACAACCTGTGTAGTATATATTGATTATGTACAATATACATCATGTACATTTTAGCTATATTTCTACCTTGAAATATTGTACCTATTCATTCAAATTCATCCTGCTTGCACCATTAAAAATTCTACCTTGTTGTTGTTTACCATCTCTCTTTAGAACCTTGTAAATATTACAATTACTTTTTCACTTTTTGGTACTTTATTTTTGTACCCTTATTGCATGCTTTAGTATTTCTCGTTTGTTTTTGGAATATTTTTTTTAGCGAGTCAAATTGGTTCTTCTCATCCTGAGCATTTCATTGTACTGTTAACCTTGTGTTAACCTTGCATTTGACAAATAAACACAACTTGAACTTCCTGGTCAGTCAATCTTAAGTACTTGAAGTCCTGCACCTTTCCAAATCTCTGCTCCTTGTAATGTTCCACCTGCCTCTCTCCCATTCATTCAAATGTACAGTCTTACTACGCCAGACTTTTATTCCTCTACGTTCAAGTGAATACCTCCACCTCTCCAAGTTCTCTTCCACCTGTTTCCTGTTCTCACCACAGATCACAATGTCATCTGCAAACATAGTCCATGGGGATTCCTGCCTGACCTCATATTGGTCAGTCCATCATTAGAGCAAACAAGGGAATCAGAGTTAGCCTGGCCCTCGCCTTCCTGCACAGCTCCGCTCAATTCTCATTTCCCTTCACTGCACAGTCTGGGACTTCTCTCATAGACAAGGATTTCTCCGGTAGATTTTTGACCGGACCAATCAGAGAACAGAAGGGGCGGAGTTTTTGGCCCCTAACCTACGCCCCCACCTGTCCCAGCGCAGCCAGCTCGCAGCCGCATGTTCTCATTCAAAGCGATGCAGGACTGTTGTATAAATGACACAAATGTATTAATTTCCCCTTCTTAATCCCTTATCTGGAGTTTTCTTTTGTTTTTTTGGCCAAAAGTCAAGTGTTCGCTCCCTCCTCCTCCCTCCTCCTCCTCCTCCTCTCCCTCCGCTGAACAAGGAAATGCCCCCACCTGTCCCAGCGCGCAGCCAGCTCGCAGCCGCATGTTCTCATTCAAAGCGATGCAGGACTGTTTTATATGTGACACAAATTTATTAATTTCCCCTTCTTAATCCCTTATCTGGAGTTTTCTTTTGTTTTTTTCCCAAAAGTCAAGTGTTCGCTCCCTCCTCCTCCTCCTCCTCTCCCTCCGCTGAACAAGGAAACGTCTCAGGTTGTCACGAGAGAATTAAAGTCAGGTTTTAAGTTGCTGCCCGAGTCCCATCAGATTTCCTGGTCTTCTGGTGTGTTGGACCAGCGCTCCATGGTTTTATTTTATTTTATTAGGACGTTTTATTATCATATAAACACAGAATATACAACGGAGCGAGAGAAAATTCAGCAGGAGGCGGAGCTGAAGTCAAGTTCAGCAGACCACGGGGGAGCAGCCATCAGCAGAGGCCACGCCTCCAGCAAGAATCGTTTTTCAATGGACAGGTCCCAGACCCTTGTCTGAAGCGAAGTGAAGGACAGGGTCTGGTTTTAACCAGGCTAAATCAGAGTTGATCCTTGATGCAATCCCACCTCCACCTTGAAGCTATCTGTCACCCTACAGCACATCTCACCACTGACCTGCTGTCCTCATACATGTCCTGTAGTCTCCAGTCTAACACTTCTCTGACACTCCAGATTTCCTTATACACCTCCACAGATCCTCCCTACGCACCCAGTGAGAGAAGAGATATGGCCTTGTACTCCCTAGTTGTTGCAACAAGTCATTTTAAACCAAACATCATTCTGCTGGGAAACATTGAGATGTACTGTAATAATTAGCTTCGTACCGTTCATAAAACAGTGTTGCAGAATATTAAAATCACAAAACTTCACGTGGCAACTCAACAACATTGCCTTCTCCCAGCAAGACTTTTTTTATTGTGTCCACAGTGAATGAAGTTTTAATGGCACATAATACTTGAACCTGTAACTGTACATAAAAACCAGAAAGGTGTTTTTTCAGGGTATCTGCAGGTTTCAGCAAGTCAAATTTAAGACTTTTTAAGACCGTTGTAATGCCATCTTGAATGAAATTTAAGACCAAAACCCATAAATACAGGTGATGTTTTGGGGATCGTGCTGTATTACAACCAAGCATAGCATGTGTGTCACTCAATGAGACACATTCAAGTTTAGTTTTTACCTGTTCAGTAAAGATAAAATTAATATTCTGTGCTGTCTGGTTTAATAGCTGCATGAACAAGTACAGTTGTTTGGTTAGAAACATCAGTCCGTCCATCCATTAGCTTTACCTGCTTCTTCCTTTCTGGGTAGTGAGGGTCACTGGTGCCCATATCCAGCAGTCAGCATGTGAGAGGCGAGGCACATCATGGACAAGTCAAATGTCCATCACAAGGCCACATACAGACAAACAACCATTCACATTCTCACTGACTGGAAACAGCCAACAAAAAATTAATTACATCTACTGAATGCATTCGTGGCATGAGGCTTGTGTCTTAATCACCAGTTTTGCCTTCATACACAAAGATGTCGTCCAGCCAACTGTTGATACATTTGCACCAACGTAGGATTTAGTCACATAATAGCTAGCAACCAAGTTTATTAATCAACAGCTAGTAGAAAGTAGCCTCAGTCGCCTAAAGTCACAGTCTGTTTGAACACATATTACTATTACTGTTTTAAAGATTTGTCTTTTAGCATTGATATGGTTTGATTATAAAAAACTTAAGCAGCAGATGCAGCCTTTCTCACCGTGAGACACTCTGGCAGCGCTCTTAGACCCAGTGTTTGGTCACGCTCGCACGTTTGCACAATGTTGACGATGCTCCCAACACATTCATGTTTAATACAAAGTTCGATTTTAGATACAAAAGTACTGAAGAGGTCGGAGTGTAGGAGGTGGTTAACGGTGTATCATTTCTGGTATCTACTCAGGCTGCAGTGAAATGGGCACGTGTGAACACATATGTAGATGTTCAATAATTTATTACATGTCACCAGCTTCAGTTAGAGTAGGTGGCTGTCCTTGGAAAATAGCACTGGAAATGCTACCTGTTGCTCTCACCTGCAGTCTCTCTGCTCTGGACTACCGTAATCGTGTATCAGACAGCACAATCTGCCCTGCTCTGCTCTGACTGGGTGAAACTGTGACTGGTTCTCTTCACTGGTTAATTCCTGTATCATTATTAGATGGAGTGACTTTAAATACGTTTCTTTTCCTCTTCATTTTTGCCGATGATGGAAATCTGTCCTGGCGACAGTTGCCAGCACATATTTCCATCAACTGTAAAAATAAGGAGAGGAACCCGTCCTGACGACTAAGAACATTAATCCCTCTTGCCCTGACAAATTTTAAGACCTTTGAGTAACGTATCTATGACCAACTTACACGTTTTTTAAAATTAATTTAAGACATTATGAGGTCTTAATTTTAGATACAAGAGTTTAAGACTTTTAACGATGCAGACATGTTGTTTATAAAGTTGGACAGACTTGTGTACAGCCTGAACAGGGATTCAGAGACACTTGCTAGCTTGATGACCTACCTTAGTTGGAGGTACCAGAAGGAGGGGGTCTATAAGGAGAACTTTATAGTATTCCTCACAGGGATCATCTTGAAGAGTCCAGGTAGTCCTGTACCACTCTGTGGATAAGTTCACAATTTTGTCAGAAGTAAACAAATAGTAGTTACACATACATCTTTTGTACGGATGTTTATTAAAGCCAATAGGACTTTAAATAACCAACGTTTTGGAAATAAAGGATTAAAAAGAGTTGTCTGAGCACAATTCAATTTACCGGTAATGGCAAAAAATATCTTCGTGTATGTCGTGGTGAAGAGAGAGCTGAGTCAAAAGGCAAAGCTCTCAATTTACCGATCGATCTACGTTCCCACCCTCATCTATGGTCATGAGCTTTGGGTTGTGACCGAAAGAACGAGATCTCGGATACAAGCGGCTGAAATGAGTTTTCTCCGCAGGGTGTCTGGACTCTCCCTTAGAGATAGGGTGAGAAGCTCAGTCATCCGGGAGGGACTCGGAGTAGAGCCGCTGCTTCTCCACATCGAGAGGAGCCAGTTGAGGTGGCTCGGGCATCTGGTTAGGATGCCTCCTGGACGCCTCCCTGGTGAGGTGTTCCGGGCATGTCCCACCGGGAGGAGACCCAGAGGAAGACCCAGGACACGCTGGAGGGACTATGTTTCTCGGCTGGCCTGGGAACGCCTTGGGATTCCCCCAGAGGAGCTGCTCCAAGTGGCTGGGGAGAGGGAAGTCTGGGCCTCCCTACTTAGGCTGCTACCCCCGCGACCCGACCCCGGATAAGCGGAAGACAATGGATGGATAAATATCTTTAAGGCCCCCCCATAACTCTGCGTTTGGCCGTACGCAGCTCTATGCGCGCGTTCTGTACATGCGCGTTCACCCGCACAGCTCTGCGTTCGTTCTTGCGTTTTCGCTCCAAATTCTTGACGTTATTTGAGCAGCCACAGCGCAGAGCGTTCGCTGATTGGTCATTTTCTGACACGCCTACTGAATTGATTGACAGGTCGGGGGGATAAAAAAAAAGGCGAGCCGGCACTTCACACAGCTTCAGCCGCAGCGGTGTTCTGTGTTTATATCTTATTAAAAAGTTCTAAAAATTTTAAAAAACAGGGAGCGCTGGTCCTGCAGCCCACAGCCCACCAGGAAATCTGCAGAACCTCGCGCAGCCACATTGGACCCTCTCGTGACAAATTCATTCATTTCCTCATCATTTCCGTCATGGAGTCAGCGGAGGAGGAAGCGATTACTTAACTTTTGGCAAAAAAACAAAAGAAAAGGCCAGATCAGGGATGAAGAAGAGGAATTTAATACATTTGTGTCGCCTACAAAACAGTCCGGCGCCGGGCAGTTTATTGTGAGACAACGCATTTGCGTACGCGGTAGGGCTGGGCGATATGAGGAAAATATTATATCGTGATATTTTTTGGCTATATCACGATACACGATATATATCGCGATATCTCCAAAATCAATGAAAAAATGATTCAAAATTGATAAAAAAATGTCAACACTAAATTTGAACAAACTTAAATATTTTATTTTAACCATCAATTGCACACATAAATAAAAAGTACTTCAAGCAAAAAGGAAGAATAAATAATTTAAACTTAAAAAGGTGCTCTTGTGCTTTTAACATTAAAAAAATGTTAAATCAAAACATTTAAGGCCTTTAAAATACAAAAACAAAAGTGTAAACAGTGGCCATAAAATTTACTGACCCAGAACAGTCACAGGTAACAACTCTAAACTATTTGCATGTGCTGGTAATTTTTAACAACAAACCACAAAATGTGCACAAGTTTCAAACTGTGCCAAGTTCAGGCAATGTCTGCAAAACCTCTGAACAAGAACAGATTTATCACAGTGAGCCTCTGGCTGTGTCTCAATTCAGGGGCTGCATCCTCATGAGTGCGCATTTGTCGGCCGCATACGTCATTGCCCCGCGCGGAGGACTGTCCCAATTCGAAGACTCCTCCTCATGCGGCCGAGGAATGCGGCCTACTTCCTGCCGAAATCGAAGGATGCATCCGTGGAACCTTCAAGACGGAGGCTATCCCAGAATTCATAGCGCCAGCAGAGATTTCGCGGGGGGGGGGGACTTTCTGCGTGCAGGGTCGGGGCTGCTGCGTGTTGTTGAGTCATCAGCTCGTTTTGACAACAACCTCAGCGCGAATATTCATTCAACCTTTATTTAGTCATCTCAAACAACCTCAGCTCGAATATATCTCATTAAAATTTTACTACAGAAATGACTAAAAAAATGTGTTAGCTGAATATACAGTATATTAGTGTTTCTGAGTTTACTGTTTTTGAAGAATTGATTACAAATCAGATTATTTTACACGTGCGTAGCAAGGATTTTCTGAGGGGCAATCTTTTAAAACCCAGAGTGGACCTATGAAATGCAAGTTGTCCAGTAGCTCAATTGGTTAATCAACCTGCAGTTGGCGCAGAGATATTTTTCTCGTATCTGGTTCGAATCTCACTCGGTACGGTTAAAACTTATTTTACGTTTGTCTTTTATTGGAATAAAAAAGAAGGAGTTTCACAAACTCCTTCCTTTTAATCTCAGTCCTCATTTTTTTATCCAATA
Source organism: Garcialebias charrua (assembly GCA_038048925.1). NCBI lineage: Eukaryota > Metazoa > Chordata > Actinopteri > Cyprinodontiformes > Rivulidae > Garcialebias > Garcialebias charrua. The sequence goes on along the minus strand of JBBPBX010029273.1, from coordinate 11,454 downwards.
AAAGACAAACGTAAAATAAGTTTTAACCGTACCGAGTGAGATTCGAACCAGCTTCGAGAAAAGTATCTCTGCGCCAACCGCAGGTTGATTAACCAATTGAGCTACTGGACAACTTGCTTTTTGTAGGTCCACTCTGGGTTTTAACAGATCGCCCCTTATAAGCTGATTTGTAATCAGTTCTTAACAAACAGTAAACTCAGAAACACTAATATATATACATGTATTCAGCTAACTAATATATTTTAGCGGCGTCCCTTCTCTTTCCACACACACCAAGCGCGCACACAAGAACTTCCCACCCACTTCAAGAGAACGCCCCACCCACTTCAAGGCCGGCAAACCTGAAGGCTAGACCGTCCCATTTCAGCAGTTTCGCTCAGCCCACCCGGTCTTGTGAGTGCGTGGCCTACTCGGCCCAGCTAGGCTGGGTCCTCATGAGGACGCAGCCCCTGAATTGAGACGCAGCCAATGAGACCTGGAGGCTGAGGGTTGTGGTTGGGAGAAACGGCCCCCCTGATCTGAACCCGCGTGGTGTTCTGTTATTTGACTTCTGTACTCGTCATGGATTATCCCAACTCATTCTCACATGTTGATTATCCATAACGAACGCCATGTTCAAGCATAAGGGTGTCCATATGTGCTCTTGGCACAGGACACCCTAGGTCGCAGTTCGATGATCGACTTTGTTGTTGTCTCATCTGATCTGCGGCCGCATGTCTTGGATACTCGGTTGAAGAGAGGGGCAGAGCTGTCAACTTACCACTACCTGGTAGTGAGTTGGCTCCGATGATGGGGGAGGATGCCGGTCAGACCTGGCAGGCCCAAACGTATTGTGAGGGTCTCCTAGTAATGTCTGGTAGAGTCTCCCGTAAGTTACAGCTTTAACTCCCACCTCCGGGAGAGCTTTGAACACGTAACGAGGGAGTCGGGGGACATTGAGTCCGAGTGGGCCATGTTCGCGCCTCTATTGTCGAGGCGGCTTAACGGAGCTGTGGCCGCAAGGTTGCTGGTGCCTGTCGTGGCGGGAACCCTCGAACTCGGTGGTGGACACCGGCGGTGAGGGATGCTGTCAGGCTGAAGAAGGAGTCCTATTGGGCCTTTTTGGCCTGTGGGACCCCAGAAGCAGCTGATAGGTACCGGCAGTCCAAACGGCATGCAGCTCGGGTGGTTGCTGAGGCAAAAACTCGGGCGTGGGAGGAGTTCGGAGAGGCCATGGAGAATGACTTCCGTACGGCTTCGAGGCGATTCTGGTCCACCATCCGGCGTCTCAGGGGGGGAAAGCGGTACGCCACCAACACTATTTATAGTGGAGGTGGCGTGCTGCTGACTTCAACTTGGGATGTTGTGAGTCGGTGGGCGGAATACTTCGAAGACCTCCTCAATCCTACTGGCACGTCTTCCACTGAGGAAGCGGAGCCTGGGGACTTTGGGTCGGGCCCTCCAATCTCTGGTGCTGAGGTCACCGAGGTGGTTAAAAAGCTCCTCTGTGGCAGGGCTCCAGGGATGGATGAGATTCGCCCGGAGTTCCTTAGGGCTCTGGATGTTGTGGGGTTGTGTTGGCTTATGCGACTCTGCAATATTGCGTGGACATCGGGGGCAGTTCCCCTGGATTGGCAGACTGGGGTGGTGGTTCCCCTATTCAAAAAGGGGGACCGTAGAGTGTGTTCCAACTATAGGGGATCACACTCTTAAGCCTCCCTGGTAAGGTCTATTCAGGGGTTCTGGAGAGGAGGGTCCGTCGGATAGTCGAACCTCGGATTCAGGAGGAGCAGTGTGGTTTTCGTCCTGGTCGTGGAACACTGGACCAGCTCTACACCCTCAACAGGGTCCTGGAGGGTGCGTGGGAGTTTGCCCAACCAGTTTACATGTGCTTTGTGGACTTGGAGAAGGCATTCGACCGCGTCCCTCGGGGGGTTCTGTGGGGGGTACTCCGGGAGTATGGGGTACCAGGCCCTTTGATACGGGCTGTTAGGTCCCTGTATGACCGGTGTCAGAGCTTGGTCCGCATTGCCGGCAGTAAGTCAGGCTCGTTTCCAGTGAGAGTTGGACTCTGCCAAGGTTGCCCTTTGTCACCGATTCTGTTCATAACTTTTATGGACAGAATTTCTAGGTGCAGCCAAGGTGTTGAGGCAGTGGCGTAGGCAAGGGGGGTTCGAACGAACCGCCCACTTTTAAAGGAGAAGTTGACAATACTAATCTAATGTGCTTGGATAGGTCAATGGATATAGTGTTTGCCTTTAGTCCCAAAGCTCATGGGTTCAAGTCCTGCATGGTACAACGTTTTTTTTTTAAAAATTCATTCCAAATTAAAAAAGCATAAGAAAACTATTTACAAAACAGCAAGAAATAAAACAATGCATTAAATGAAAGGAATCAGACGAAGAAAATAATCTTATCTGCCCCTTCTCAAACTATTTTTTTTTTCAAACACTCTTTTATTGGATAAAAAAAGAAGAATGTGTTAAAGCTATAGTATGTAAGATTGTAATGTAGTCTGTAACTTTTCAAACAATATATTTTTAACATATTTCTTCACTCAGTCACTATCTACTGACAAACTGATGTTAGACAAAGTAATCTCTGAAAAAAACTATAGTCCCCTTGCTTCTCTATCAGCATTTATAAAAACACTGAAAACACAGAGTGACCAGGACACTGACAGCCAATAAAAACAGAGTTGTTTGTCACGCCCCAACCCACGCCCCCACCTGTCCCAGCCGCAGCTCGTTCTCATTCAAAGGATTGCAAAGCGATGCAGGACTGTTTTGTATGTGACACAAATTTATTAAATATCCCTTCTTCATCACAGAGCTGGACTTTTATTTTGTTTTTTTGCAAAAAGTCAAGTGATCGCTTCATCCTTCACTGACGAGGAATGAGAAACGCTGACGGACATCAGGAAGTCACGAGCGAATTAATCATGTCCAAACGTTGCTTCGTGAACCTCTGCTGATTTCTGCTGGATTTTCTGTTGTTGTACAACTGCTCCATGGTTTTATAATATTATTAAAAGGTTTTATTATCATATAATCACAGAACTTTGCAGCGCTCCGAGCGGACATGTAGAGGAGGCGGAGCATTCCATTCCAGACATTCCAGACCAGCGCTGTCAGAAAGAGGAAGTCACGAGCGAATTAATCATGTCCAAACGTTGCTTCGTGAACCTCTGTTGTTTTCTGCTGGATTTTCTGTTGTTGGATGAGTGATTCGTGGTTTTATAAACAGTTATATTATCATATAAACACAGAACTTTGGAGCGCAGAGACAGGAGGAGGTGGAGCATTCCAGACATTCCAGACCAGCGCAGCGACATGAGGAAGTCACGAGCGAATTAAATCATGTCCAAACGTTGCTTCGTGAACCTCTGATGATTTCTGCTGGATTTTGTGATGTAGGACTAGCGCTCCATGGTTTTATTTTATTTTATTAGAAGGTTTCATTACCATAAACACAGAATATCGCAGCGGTTCTGAGCAGAGAGCAGCAGGGGGCGGAGCAGATCCCAAGTTCACCAGAAGCACGGACTGTGCCATATATGGCTCTGAGGGGAGGGAGCAGAATGCTTTTCTGCGCTGAAAATATTTCTAAGTCCCAGAGAGTCCCAGAGTGTTCAAATATCGCAGACCCCAGCTTTAACCACAGGCATATTAACTACCTTTTTTTAATCCAATAAACGACAAATGTAAAATTAGTTGTTTGAATCGAGTGTTTGAAAAAAAAATAGTTTGAGAAGCAGAAGAAGAAAATAATCTTATCTGCCCCTTCTCAAACAATTTTTTTTTTCAAACACTCGATTCAAACAACTAATTTTACATTTGTCTTTTATTGGATAAAAAAAGTAGTTAATATGCCTGTGGTTAACACATTCTTCTTTTTTTATCCAATAAAAAAAAATAGTTTGAGAAGGGGCAGATAAGATTATTTTCTTCGTCTGATTCCTTTCATTTAATGCATTGTTTTATTTCTTGCTGTTTTGTAAATAGTTTTCTTGTGCTTTTTTAATCTGGAATGAATTAAAAAAAAAAAAAAACATTGTACCATGCAGGACTTGAACCCATGAGCTTTGGGACTGAAGGCAAACACTATATCCATTGACCTATCCAGGCACATTAGTTTGGTTTGGTCAACTTCTCATTTAAAACGAACCGCCCCCCATTAAATTCTGGCTACGCCCATGGTTGAGGGGATCCGATTTGGTGGCCTTAGAATCACTTCTCTGTTTTTTGCAGATGATGTGGTCCTATTGGCTTCATCAGGTCGTGATCTACAGCTTTCACTGGAGCGGTTTGCAGCCGAGTGTGATGCGGCCGGGATGAGGATCAGTTCCTCCAAATCCGAGGCCATGGTCTTGAGCCGGAAAAGGGTAGCATGCCCTCTCCGGGTCGGGGAGGAGGTCCTGCCCCAAGTGGAGGAGTTTAAGTATCTCGGGGTCTTGTTCACAAATGAGGGAAAACTGGAGCGTGAGATCGATAGGCGGATAGGTGCAGCATCCGCAGTGAAGCGGGCGCTGTCGTGGTGAAGAGAGAGCTGAGTCAAAGGCAAAGCTCTCAATTTACCGATCGATCTACGTTCCCACCCTCATCTATGGTCATGAGCTTTGGGTTGTGACCGAAAGAACGAGATCTCGGATACAAGTGGCTGAAATTAGTTTTCTCCGCAGGGTGTCTGGACTCTCCCTTAGAGATAGGGTGAGAAGCTCAGTCATCCGGGAGGGACTCAGAGTAGAGCCGCTGCTTCTATGGATAGTGTGTATGTTCCAGGATTGCCTCATATGGATGAATTACTAGCTGGAAATGCTCTGTGAACTCTGTGGACGTCTCAGGCCCGGAGCAGCAGCCGCGGATAAATTGCTGATCGCTCAGTCACCGCGCTGCGCCGCTGCGCCGCTGCGCCAGCACCAGCTCATGGCCTGGCTAAACATGCAGCTAATGCAGAAGCTAAACACGGGCGGCAGCAGCAGCCGGATCGCTCGCCGAATCACCGTGCTGCGCCGCCCGACAACCTAAGATGTCGGCTTTGACCAGCTCAAAGTACGAAATTATATTTTTTATTTATTCTGTATTAATTAATTATTTTATTCTGTAATAATTTTATTATTATACTGTACAGTAATAATGCACTACACTGTGTTAGGTGTGTTAGGATAGGCGAAGTGCTTGGTAACTATATATATAT
>JBBPBX010029272.1:12622-29578 GCA_038048925.1 Garcialebias charrua | reverse complement strand
AAGGAAGAAGACATAGTGTATGAAAACAAAGAAAAAACTGAACAAAACCCCACCGAATAAATTTTACAATGAGAGATTACAGAGTTGTAGCCATTTTGGGTAAACCTTGAAAATAACATTATGCACAATCTTCTGAAAATTTGTGATATTTACATGCTCTGCAGGGCTCCATTCTTGGGCCCCTTTTCTTTATACCTGCTGCCCCTAGGTGCTATTTTTCTTAAACACAGCATACCTTTTCATTTTTATGCCGATGACTGTCAACTTTAATTCCCTCTGAATCACACTGGTGCATGTTATATTCAACCTCTTCTTGACTGCCTGGCTGACATCAGGGACTGGATGGCTTTAAAATTCTTAAATTTTAATGAGAAGAAGACAGAAGTCATGTTGTTTCCACATAATGATATGATCAAGATGTTTTCTTTCTATCTCCATTAGAGAAACAAGTCGTCCCTAATCTGGGAGTGAAATGGACCCTTCCATGAAACCAAACGGTCATGTAAACATGATTGTTAAATCCTGTTTTTTTTTTGTTTTGTTTTTTCAGTTGAGTCAACTGTCTAAACTGAAGCCCATACTGTCCAAAAATAATCTTGAGACATAAATACTATACATTGTTGGAACCGGTGATTCTTGGAACAGAACCCAATAGTGCAGGCAGGACTCAGAGACACGAGGAGTAAAATAAATAAAATAATTTTAATAATGCAAAATTATAAGCTGTCGTGGCAGTGAAGCACTTAACATGGAGTTATTTGGGGAACACTTTAAGAAATACTCGAGGAAAATATCATGTGGTAGAAGGGAGACCAGACAATGTTCAGACAATAAGTAGCACAAAGACACAGACTCATCTATAAAAAAGTTGTCAGGTTCTCTGGACATTCAAAAAAACAAAAACAATGTTCAGAGGACCTGACTTAACCTTTTTAGATTTTTCTACCTGGATTACTGAGCATGCATCAAGATACAGATTTACTGTATATACACACAGAGTAACAAGACACAATCACACACACCTGGACAGGACACATAGGTGGAAACAATCAGGACAATTAACAAGGAAACCAGGGGTGTAAGGATGGGAACCAGCCACAAGAGGGAACCATCCTTACAGTACCCTCCCCACAAGGATGCCCCCTGGTGTCCCCAAAGAACCCACCCCAAAAGACTAGGGTGGGCGGAGGGAGGAACTGCAAGGATGTGGGGCACGAGGAAGGACAAAAACAAAAACTGGCAGGACAAGAACCCTGGGAACTAAACACTAGAAACAAAACTACAAAGGGGTGGCTAGGTTGTCAGAGGGCGGTCTTGGATGAAACCACCTCTCCCAGGAATGGCCGGGGGTCCATCCATAAGGTGGAAGTGCCTCTGGTCGTCGACCAGGAGGCTGTCCTACATATGGCAAAAGTTCAGGTGGTTAACCAGGAGTCATCTAGCACATGGTGTAAGTTCAGGTGGGTGGCCAATGAAAACGTTCACTCTGAGCGTATATGACCAGCTAGCACAGGGGGGAACCATCAGTTCTGCAGTTGGCATGGTGACCCAGGAGGCTACAGCTGACATGGAAACCTAGGGAGTTGTAGCTGACATGGAGGCCTAAAAAGCTGCAGCAGACATGGAGGTCTGGAGAATTACAGCTGTCATGAAACCCTGGGAAGCTGCATCTGACAAGGAGGTTTGGAGAGCTACAGCTGTTGTGAAACCCTGGGGAGCTGCATCTGTTGTGGAGGCCTGAAAAGCTACAGCTGTCTTGAAACCCTAGAGAGCTACAGCTGACATGGAGGCCTGGGGAGCTGCAGCTGACATGGAGGCCTGGGGAGCTGCAGCTGACATGGAGGCCTGGGGAGCTGCAGCAGACATGGAGGCCTAGAGAGCTGCAGCAGACATGGAGGCCTGGGGAGCTACAGCTGACATGGAGGTCTAGAGAGCTGCAGCAGACATGGAGGCCTAGAGAGCTGCAGCAGACATGGAGGCCTGGGGAGCTGCAGCTAGACATGGAGGCCTAGAGAGCTGCAGCAGACATGGAGGCCTGAAGAGCTGCAGCAGACATGGAGGCCTGAAGAGCTGCAGCAGACATGGAGGCCTGAAGAGCTGCAGCAGACATGGAGGCCTGAAGAGCTGCAGCAGACATGGAGGCCTGAAGAGCTGCAGCAGACATGGAGGCCTGAAGAGCTGCAGCAGACATGGAGGCCTGAAGAGCTGCAGCAGACATGGAGGCCTGAAGAGCTGCAGCAGACATGGAGGCCTGAAGAGCTACAGCAGACATGGAGGCCTGAAGAGTTGCAGTTGACATGGAGGCCTGAAGAGTTGCAGTTGACATGGAGGCCTGAAGAGCTGCAGCAGACATGGAGGCCTAGAGAGCTGCAGCAGACATGGAGGCCTGAAGAGCTGCAGCAGACATCGAGGCCTGAAGAGCTACAGTTGACATGGAGGCCTGAAGAGCTACAGCAAACATGGAGGCCTAGAGAGCTGCAACAGACATAGAGGCCTGAAGAGCTGCAGCTGACATGGAGACCTGGGGTTCTGCAGCAGACAACACGGGGGTCTGTGGATCTGCAGCTTCTGCCTTGGGGGCTTGTGGATCTGCAGCTTCTGCCTTGGGGGCTTGTGGATCTGCAGCTTCTGCCTTGGGGGCTTGTGGATCTGCAGCTTCTGCCTTGGGGGCCTGTGGATCTGCAGCTTCTGCCTTGGGGGTCTGTGGATCTGCAGCTTCTGCCTTGGGGGTCTGTGGATCTGCAGCTTCTGCCTTGGGGGTCTGTGGATCTGCAGCTTCTGCCTTGGGGGTCTGTGGATCTGCAGCTTCTGCCTTGGGGGTCTGTGGATCTGCAGCTTCTGCCTTGGGGGTCTGTGGATCTGCAGCTTCTGCCTTGGGGGTCTGTGGATCTGCAGCTTCTGCCTTGGGGGTCTGTGGATCTGCAGCTTCTGCCTTGGGGGTCTGTGGATCTGCAGCTTCTGCCTTGGGGGTCTGTGGATCTGCAGCTTCTGCCTTGGGGGTCTGTGGATCTGCAGCTTCTGCCTTGGGGGTCTGTGGATCTGCAGCTTCTGCCTTGGGGGTCTGTGGATCTGCAGCTTCTGCCTTGGGGGTCTGTGGATCTGCAGCTTCTGCCTTGGGGGTCTGTGGATCTGCAGCTTCTGCCTTGGGGGTCTGTGGATCTGCAGCTTCTGCCTTGGGGGTCTGTGGATCTGCAGCTTCTGCCTTGGGGGTCTGTGGATCTGTAGCTTCTGCCTTGGGGGTCTGTGGATCTGCAGCTTCTGCCTTGGGGGTCTGTGGATCTGTAGCTTCTGCCTTGGGGGCTTGTGGATCTGCAGCTTCTGCCTCGGGGGTCTGTGGATCTGCAGCTTCTGCCTCGGGGGCCTTTGGATCTGCAGCTGTTGTCATAGAGGTTTTGGGTTCCTCAGCTGTTGTCATAGAAGCCTCTGTGATCATGGAGGCCTCTGGGGCTGTGGAGGCCTCTGTGGTCGTGAGAGGCAATGAGACCATGTGGGATCTTCTGGGGGGAGGTGGGGGGGGCAAGATTCCTCCCTCTTTGAATTTCTCCCCAGCTCCTTTGACTGTGTGCGGAGAGACGCCAAAGGAGAAAGGAGCTGAATCTCAGAATTGTTTGTTCCCTTTTGTCGCCGGTTTCTCCGATGACAGCAGTGGCCTGGACCGATTTCTTCCTCTCTTCCTCCTCCACCAGGAGGGGTGACGGAAGAATCTCCACTTCAGGGCTGTGGTGTCTCTGTACGGGTTAGATCCGGAACCCGCTCCAACGGATGACGGCAACATCCTCTTGGGCTTGATTCACCTCACTTCTCCACCGGGTGGTCCATTCGGCCCAGGTCACCTGCCTGCTGGGTTCTTTTACTGGTCTGGACAGACTGTCAGAACAAGTGCATCTTGGAACAGAACCCATTAGTGCAGGCAGGACTCAGAGACACAAGGAATAAAATAAATAAAATAATTTCAATAATGCAAAATAATAAGCTGTCGTGACAGCGAAGCACTTACCGGTACATGGCATGGCGTTACTCTGGGAACACTCAGGAAAATACTAACGGAAAGTATCATGGACGTAGAAGAAGAAACAGACAAAGACTAGATGATGCCCAGACAATGAGTAGCACAAAGACACAGATTTATATGCAGACAGAGTAACAAGACACAATCACACACACCTGGAGAGGACATGTAGGTGGAAACAATTAGGACAATTAACAGGGAAACCAAGGGGTGTAAGGATGGGGACCAGCCACCAGAGGGCACCATCCCTACATGCATACAGTACTTTCATAATATCCAGGTTTGATTACTGCAATGTGTTTCAGGAATCAGTCAGATCTCTATTGCACGTTTACAACTGGTACAAAATGCAGCAGCCCGATTCTTAACTGGTACAGGTAAAAGGAAGCACATTACTGCTGTTCTGACCTCCCTTCACCGTCTCCTGGTTCACTTTGGAATTCATTTAAAATCATTCTGTATGTTCTCTGAAGAGTTCTGCCCCTTCTTATCTTGTGGATCTGCTGCAGCCGTATGTCCCACAGCACTCTCTGAGTTTAGCAAATCAGATGCTTTTATTGGTTCCAGGCACTCCTTTTAAGCTGATAGGTGACAGGACTTTCTCTGTTGCAGGTCCAAAACTGTAGAATGGCTTACCACTGCATGTCAGGCAGGCTCCCTATCCAGTGTTCATGTTTCATTTGTTTTATTTAAGCTTTATTACCCCTGAAAATAAAATCTTCCCCCAAATTATTATATTATTTTGTAAGAGTTCCCTGGAAGACATATTTTACATCAGTGAGAGGTTTCCAGACCACTAACAAAAATCGTGCATTGAATGGCCAAACACAGCCCAGTCTATACAAATGAGATGAGAATTTGTACCACCATCTTTGTAAGTGCTAATGTCCCTACTTGACCTTCAGTGTTTGAGCAATAAACGTATACTCAGCCAAAGTGCCTAGTGTTGTGTCATCAGTTCTATTTAGCAGAACCAGCACGTAAAAGAGCATAGCATTTCATAGGTGAGTATTATGATATAATGATAAGTCATTGAAAATTTGACCTTTCCGTTTTTGTCTACATTGTAATTATGTAAAAATAACAGTTCTAGGTTCCGCGATCCAGGGCCGCAGCTATGGTGCAGGGGATAAGAGCGAGGCCCATGCTTGAGGCTAGTCCTCGTTGTGGTGTCGTGGGTTCACATCCCGGTCCCAACGACCTTTCCACAATATCTCCCCTTCTCTTGCCCTATTTTGCCCTCCATCCTCTACAACAACAATGGGCCACTAGAGCTGAAAAAAAGCCACACAAAAAAAAGTTCCATCTACTGATTTTGTTCCAAGGGGAGTTGAGTTGGTCCCTACTCCAAATTTCTAGACTTGGTGGTAAACAAGATGATGTCCCTCATTTATCATGGGGGATCCATATCCTTTTTTTTTTTGTATGCTTTGTGTGTTTTTTATAGTTTTAATTAACGTGTCTTTTGTGTTATTGTACAGCACTTTGGTTGACCCTGTGGTTTTTAAAATGTGCTATAGAAATAAAGTTGATTGATTGATTGATTGATTGATTGATTGATTGAAGCCCCGCGATAAGTGAAAAATTGCGAAGTTTGAATCGTAGTACAAGTAGTAAGTAGTGGTTTATACACACACACACACACACACATATATATGTATATATATATATATATATATATNCACCGACTGGGAGATAGGGAAAAAAACACTGATGGGGAGTTCTCCTGTGATGGTATGTATGAACTAATTTATTTTGCTTGAACTGGACTGATCCTTATAGAAGTTTTGTTCGTAGTAGGAACTGTTTCCAGTGTTGTCAGCTGTGTCCAGGTAAAATAACTAAATTAATAGAGCTGAGATGATGATAAAAATGAGGACGCAAGCCAAGCTTTTATTATCAAACAGATTAACAGGGAGTAACTGCAGCTCGAGCAAGAGAGAAATCATAACTGGATGATGAACTGTCTTCAAGGCTCAGTTAAACTGGTTTAGACTTGACACATTGTGTTCATCCAAAGAAAGATGTTTTAGAATTGATTGGTGACTTTAGTTTATATTTTCAGAGCAAGTTATGAGTAGTTTTGCTAACATATTAAAACTCAAATCAATCTGCTGCTCCTCAGATAAATAGTGTTATACACATATGCATATATATATATATACACATATGCATATATATATATATATACATATATACATATATATATATATACATATATATATACATATATACATATATATATATTTTTTTCATTCATTCAACCTTTATTTATACAGGCTAGCCTCGTTGAGTCACGGGGACTCATTTACAAGAGGGACCTGTCTCACTCACACCAAACAACCATCCACTCTCACACTCACACCTAGGGTCAATTTAGAGTCACCAATCAGCCTAACAAGCATGTTTTTTTTTTTTTTTGGTCTGTATGTATATACATACATACAATACTGTATATACAGGGTCCTGGAGGGCGCGTGGGAGTTTGCCCAACCAGTTTACATGTGCTTTGTGGACTTGGAAAAGGCATTCGACCGCGTCCCTCGGGGGGTTCTGTGGGGGGTACTCCGGGAGTATGGGGTACCAGGCCCATTGATATGGGCTGTTAGGTCCCTGTACGACCGGTGTCAGAGCTTGGTCCGCATTGCCGGCAGTAAGTCAGGCTCGTTTCCAGTGAGAGTTGGACTCCGCCAAGGTTGCCCTTTGTCACCGATTCTGTTCATAACTTTTATGGACAGAATTTCTAGGCACAGCCAAGGTGTTGAGAGGATCCGTTTTGGTGGCCTTAGAATCGCTTCTCTGTTTTTTGCAGATGATGTGGTCCTATTGGCTTCATCAGATCGTGATCTACAGCTTTCACTGGAGCGGTTTGCAGCCGAGTGTGATGCGGCCGGGATGAGGATCAGTTCCTCCAAATCCGAGGCCATGGTCTTGAGCCGGAAAAGGGTAGCATGCCCTCTCCGGGTCGGGGAGGAGGTCCTGCCCCAAGTGGAGGAGTTTAAGTATCTCGGGATCTTGTTCACAAATGAGGGAAAACTGGAGCGTGAGATCGATAGGCGGATAGGTGCAGCGTCCGCAGTGAAGCGGGCGCTGTACCGGTCTGTCGTGGTGAAGAGAGAGCTGAGTCGAAAGGCAAAGCTCTCAATTTACCGATCGATCTACGTTCCCACCCTCATCTATGGTCATGAGCTTTGGGTTGTGACCGAAAGAACGAGATCTCGGATACAAGCGGCTGAAATGAGTTTTCTCCGCAGGGTGTCTGGACTCTCCCTTAGAGATAGGGTGAGAAGCTCAGTCATCCGGGAGGGACTCGGAGTAGAGCCGCTGCTTCTCCACATCGAGAGGAGCCAGTTGAGGTGGCTCGGGCATCTGGTTAGGATGCCTCCTGGACGCCTCCCTGGTGAGGTGTTCCGGGCATGTCCCACCGGGAGGAGACCCAGAGGAAGACCCAGGACACGCTGGAGGGACTATGTTTCTCGGCTGGCCTGGGAACGCCTTGGGATTCCCCCAGAGGAGCTGCTCCAAGTGGCTGGGGAGAGGGAAGTCTGGGCCTCCCTACTTAGGCTGCTACCCCCGCGACCCGACCCCGGATAAGCGGACGAAAATGGATGGATGGATGGATACTGTATATAGGCATTTAAAACTCTTCCCACATGCTTGCAATATTCTAAACGATGTTTCTAAACTCTAAATGCTCTAAAACAGCACAGAATGTCATGATTTCAGCTCCCTGCCTCTTCTGCTCTCAGCCACCTGCAAGTGCTCTTGGCCATGCCCACTTCTCTGTTCTGCACGGAGAGCAGCTGATCAGCTGCAGCAGGAAACTTTTCCCTGCAGTATGGGCTGTACAAAAATGCAGGAGGATGCTTTTTCTGTAAGAGTGTGTCTCCCTCTGGTGGTCGTCTCCTTCCGCCCATCACCTTCCTTGCATGTATTCTTGTCTCTCTGGTTTGTCGTCTCAGGTGTGTATGATTTAGGTAATTAGTCTGTGTATATAAGTTTGCATTTGTGTGCATATCTTTGTCGGGCCATTCATCTTCCTCCCTGGTGTGTCGTGTTCTTTGCAGCTCCTTGGTTTTTGTGAGTACAACTCCTCATGTTGAAGTTTTTGTATTAAGCCACAGTTGAGCTTTTGAGTTCTTGTCATTAAAGCCTTTTTGACTTTTTACCTCGTGTCTCTGAGTGTCCGTCTGCACCATTGGACTCACCCCTCCCAAACCACGCTGGATCGTAACATTTTCTGCTGCTCTGGACTGCACAAAAGTGCAGCAGGTGCTAAATCAGTTACAATAATTTATTATAAATAAAAATTCCATGCCAATCGTGCAGCCAATTGTGTGTCATGTCCAATCTTATTTTGAAAAACCACGATGGAGTGAGTCTGCGATAAACGAACCATGAAGTAGCGAGGGACTACTGTATATAAAACATAAGTTGACACTATTTATCTGAGGAGAAGACTGCTTTGATTTTAACTCCATCGCAAAACTCTCATCTTGTGCAAGCATGAAGGTGACAGTGGAAAGGAAAAACTCCCTCATGAGGAAGAAACCTTTAGCAGAAGCAGGCTCAGGACAAGCAGCCATCTGCTTCAACCAGCTGGATTTGAGAGGAACAGGAAGGAGGAACAGATACACAATGGCAGGTTGAGAATCACATGTTAAGATAGAAATAATATAAAATGAAAACTATTCAATCAATCAATCAATCAATCAATCACCTTTATTTAACCAGGTAGAGCCCGTTGAGATCGAGATCTCTTTTACAAGGGTGACCTGGTCAAGTGGTCAGCAGCACACGTCACATTGGCAATAGGCATTTGCACTTATCAAAAGAAAATAAAGAAAACTACAATCACAGTAAACAGATGTTGACAGTTCAAAACCAACAGGATATGACAGATTTCTATATACATTATATACAAAACAAGCAGACAGACCTCGGTTGGGTAAATAAAGTTAAAAAAATCAACAATGACATGTATATTGGATAAGTAATGGTTAGAAACATCTGCAATGGTCAAGTTTCTTGATGACATTTTCTACTACGGTTGACATAAAGGATCCAGGAGAGATGAATGTTGATAGTTTCAGATCTTTCTGTAAGTTGTTCCAGGCTGAGGGGACGGCGAAGCTGAATGCTCTTTTTCCTAGTTCAGTTCTGACAGGAGGAACTGACAGGAGGACTAAATCGTTAGAGCGCAGGGAGTAATGACTGTGTGATGTTTGTATTAAGGAGGTGAGGTATGACGGGACTAGGTTTAGGAGGGTCATTCAATTTTAACAATTAATTTAAGGAAATTAGGTCAATTTGTCCTCTAGTAGTGTAAGCCTATGGCAGTATAACAAGCCAACCCTAACTATAGGATTTATCAGAAAAGAAAGTGCTAATCCCAGTCATAAAACTGGACAATGTGTCAGCCTCATGGACAGAAACTGGAAGTTGGTTCCACAAAAGAGGAGCCTGACAACTGAAAGATCTTCCTCTCATTCTGTTTTTGGAAACTCGGGGGACTACGAGAAAACCTGCAGTCTGAGAGCATAGTGCTCTGTTAGGAAAATATGGAACAAAAAAATCTCGAATATAAGATGGAGCTAGGTTGTTGAGAGCTTTGTAGTTTCGAAGTAAGATTTTGAATTCAATTCTGGATTTGACAGGGAGCCAATGGAGAGAAGCTAAAAATGGAGAGAGATGATCTCTCCTACTAACTCCAGTTAAGACTCTGGCAGCAGCATTTTGAATTACCGTAACTCAAGACTTTTTTAAAGGAGTATTTGGACACCCAGATAATAAGCCATTGCAATACAGGTAGTCCCCGACTTACGAGTGAGTTCCGTCCCTAGGGGGTGCTCGTAAGTCAAAAATTCGTAAGTAGGATCACATAGTAAAAAAAAAATAAAAATATATATATATTTTTTTTTTTACTTTTTTTTTTTTTTTTTTTTTTATAAATGAATACATGTACAGTACTGGACAGTCACCAAGCACTTAGCCTATCCTAACACAGTTTTTAAAGATGAAGGAATAAGTTGAATTGTCTCCCTTTCACATAAAGGGAGCAAGCTCCCTATGGAGCCTGCAGGGAGGAGGGAGACAATTCAACTGACTCCTTCATCTTTAAAAACTGTGTTAGGATAGGCTAAGTGCTTGGTGACTGTACAGTACTGTACATTTATCTATTTATTAAAAATATACAGTATATACAGTATTTTTATTTTTTATTGTTTTTTATTTATAAATAGATAAATGTACAGTACTGTACAGTCACCAAGCACTTAGCCTATCCTAACACAGTTTTTAAAGATGAAGGAATAAGTTGAATTGTCTCCCTTTCACATAAAGGGAGCTAGCTCCCTTTATGGGAATGGAGCCTGCAGGGAGGAGGGAGACAATTCAACTGACTCCTTCATCTTTAAAAACTGTGTTAGGATAGGCTAAGTGCTTGGTGACTGTACAGTACTGTACATGTATCTATTTATTAAAAATATACAGTATACAGTCCAATCTAGACTTGACAAATGCATTAACCAGTTTTTCCACATCATTTTTAGATAAGATGTTTTTAATTTTAATGATATGCAGGTGAAAGAATGTGGTTCTAGTAATGTTTTTAATGTGGGACATAAAAGACATGTCATGATCAAAAATAACACCAGGATTTTTAACATTAGAGCTGGAGACCAGATTAATCCCATCCAAAGAGGGTGAAAGACTGAAAAATTAATTCCTAAGATGCTCAGGTCCAAAAACTAAAACCTCAGTCTTTTCTGTGTTCATAAGCAGAACATTTAGGGTCATCCAGGTTTTTATGTCTTTAAGACACGCTTGTAGTCTAAGTAAATGATTGGATTCATTGCATTTTATGAACAAATATAACTGTGTATCATCAGTGTAACAATGAAAATTTATCCCATGCTGTTTAATAACATTACCTAATGGAAGCATATACATGTAGTCCTTGACTTACGACGTTTCGGACTCACGTCACGCATCTCATTAAATTTTTATTTTATTTTTTAATTTAAATAAATAAATAAATGTACAGTATTGTACAGTTACCATACACTTAGCCTATCCTAACACAGTTTTTAAAGATAAAGGAGTGAGTTGAATTGTCTCCCTCCTCCCTGCAGGCTCCATTCACATAAGTCCCTTTATGTGAAAGGGAGACAATTAAACTCACTCCTTCATCTTTAAAATCGATGTTAGGATAGGCTAAGTGTGTGGCAACTGTACAATACTGTACATTTATTTATTTATTTTATTTTATATTTTTGTATGTGCTCCGACTTACGGCGATTTCATGTTATGAACGGTGCGTAGGAACGGAACTCGTTCGTGAGTCGAGGACTACCTGTATAAGGTAAATAGTATTGGTCCCAGCACTGAACCTTAAAGAACTCCATGACGACCTTTTGGGTATAAGGAAAATTCATTATTTACATTTACAAACTGGAATCTATCAGATAAAACCATTTTAGAGCTGTTCCTGTAATTCCAATATCATATTCAAGTCTTTGTAGTAGAATTCATTCAACCTTCATTTAGACAGGTTAATCCCATTGAGCCTCGAGGACTCATTTACAAGAGAGACCTGATTTCAACAAAGACTGATGACAACAGTGGACAACAGCGACAACAATAGACAATCATAAGAGGTATACAGATTTATTTATTTATTTATTTTACAAATTAAAAATAAGATGGCAAAAAAGTAGCAAAAACAGCTAGATTATAAGGCGAATGTAGAAAACTAAAAACAGGAACATGTCTGCAATGGTTCTTGCCAGGAGTCCAACGGATGTTTAAAGCCACTTAGAGAGGTCAAAGGTCGAGAGCTTCAGATCTTTTCAAGTTATTCCAGGAAGCCGGAGCAGAGTAGGAGAAGGCCCTTTTGCCAAGTTCAGTCCTCACTGATGGAACACTGCAGGTAATCATGTCCTGAGAGTGCACGCTGTAGCTGCACTCACGTGTAGGAGGAGATGTATGAGGGCAGCAGACCAAGAAGTGATTTGAAGATGAAAATGTACCAGTGGAAGAGTCTGCGTGAAGTTAATGATGTCCAGTTAACCAGTGAATACAGGGTGCAGTGGTGGGTATGATAATTACAGCCAGTTTATGATAATCTAAGTGCACCATGATAGACAACATCCAACATCTGCAGGGTGCTATCAACTGTGTCAAATGCAGCACTGAAGTCCAACAGGACCTTTGTAGACACCTGTCCATTGTCAGAAGCCATGAGAATATCATTGGTAAATTTCACCAGTGCAGTTTCTGTGCTATGGTGAGCTCTAAACCCTGACTGAAACTCTTCAAACCGATTATTTCTTTGCAGATGTTCACGCTACTGGCCAGCAACTATTTTCTCTAGAATCTTTGAGATGAAAATTAGATAGGTTGATAATTGGCAAGGATATCCGAGTCGAGGTTATGTTTCTTAAGTAAAGGTTTAAAGTGTCTGTGACATCATCTTCCTTCTTTTCATTAAATGATAGAAGATATATATCTTGTATCATTCAACTATGTTCGTTTTTGCAAACAAAATGATAAATTAATGAAAATTCCTTTCAAATTGAGATTAAAATTAAAATCAGTGTTTCTTCATGGAATATCCGACTAATAATAATAATAATAATGAATTCAATTTATAACGCACTTTTCATTAATGAAAATCTCAAAGTGCTACAAGGTGCAACAGAAATTAAATGTCAATAAAACAAGTAATAAAACAAGTAAAATCAATAACAGTATCAACTAAGATCAAAAGTAGAATCATGAGGAGGCAGAGTATGCTCGGTTGAAAAGAAAGGTCTTCAAGCCGCTCTTAAAGTCAACCACAGACTGTGGGACCCTCAGACAGTCAGGAAGAGAGTTCCACAGGCGGGGGGCAGCCACACTGAAAGCCCGGTCTCCCATGGTCCTTAATTTGGTTCTCGGAATGTGAAGGAGATTACTGTTCTGTGACCGCAGCGACCGGGTGGATGAGTATGGAATAAGAATATCCTTCAGATAATCTGGTGAAGCTCCATGTAAGCATTGATGTGTAATGAGAGCAGTTTTGTACTGAATTCTGTAGGCGACAGGAAGCCAATGAAGGTTATGAAGAATGGGCGTAATATGTTCAAATTTACGAACTCGCAACAAGATCCTTGCTGCACTGTTTTGAATATATTGAAGTTTCTGAAGGTTTTTGCCAGGGATTCCAATAAACAGGGAGTTGCAGTAGTCGAGCCTGGAGGAGACAAAAGCATGGACGAGCTTCTCAGCATCGGAAAAAGTTAGGGATGGGCGAAGTCTAGAGATGTTTCGAAGATGGAAGAAGCAAGTTTTAAACAGAAGCTTAATGTGATTTTCAAATGTAAGATTGGAGTCCATTTTTATTCCAAGATTAGTAACAGAGGTGGAGAGAGGGATGTCTTGTCCAGAAAAGGAAAGTGTTGTTATAGTAGATGTCTGTACCTGGTGAGGGGTGCCAATCAGTATGGCCTCGGTCTTGGAGCAGTTTAATTGAAGAAAGTTCTGATTCATCCATGCCCTAATTGCCTCCAGGCAGGCAGAGAGGGCAGTGAGTGAAGATGGAGATGACAATGGGGAAGATGAGGATGCTCCAGTCCTGATGTAAAGCTGTGTATCGTCGGCATAACAGTGAAAAGAAATGTTGAACTGATTAATAATTTGACCTAAAGGCAGCATGTAAAGGGAAAACAACAGTGGCCCCAGAACTGACCCCTGAGGGACACCACAGGAGACAGAGACTGTCTGGGACGTGGCGTTGCCAAGACTAACACATTCCAGCCTATTGGAGAGGAAAGATTTAAACCAGTCCAGGACGGTGTCACAGAGACCGACCTCCACATGAAGACGGTGGAGGAGGATACTATGGTCCACAGTGTCGAAGGCTGCAGTGAGGTCAAGGAGGACAAGGATGGAGGGAGAGCCAGTGTCAGCAGCCAAGAGGACATCATTAGTAACCCTCAGCAATGCAGTCTCAGTACTGTGAGCTGCCCTGAATCCAGACTGGAACTTCTCATACAGGGAGTGTTGTTGTAGGTGGTCCTGCAGCTGAGCAGCAACTGCTTTTTCCAGCACTTTAGACAGAAAAGGGAGGTGTGAAATTGGGCGGTAATGCGAATGCACCATCTGTGACGTAGGAAGATGAACGTCTTTAGAACGCCCCTATTAAATATTCGTGGCGGACAATAAAACGACGAAATTAGCGATCTAAGTTAAGATTTGAGCAATTTGTCTTCAGTTTGGGAAGCAGAAAGTTAGAAGAGCAGAAAGAGCAGGTTCTAATTTAGGTCTGCACCCGTATATATTTTTTTGTCTTACCTGTTCAGGAAGCGAGTGCACTCCAAGAGCGGGGGCAGCTTTGTTTATTCCATACTTGACGAAGTATTTCATCTTTTGGGAAAGTGAAAAGGCTCACTTGTTCACTGATGATATTAGAACAACCAAATGCGACACAACGTAACGGCATTATACAAAAAAAAGGCGATCTGGCAGAGAATTGATGCGTTATCATGGCACACGCAGACTCGAGGTTCATCCTCCTACGTCACAGATGGTGCATTCATGTGTAGTCGGATATTCCAAGAAGAAACATTGATTTTAATTTTAATCTCAGTTTGAAAGGAATTTTCATTAATTCATAATTTTGTTTGCAAAAACGAACATAGTTGAATGATTCAAGATATATATCTTCTATCATTTCATGAAAAGAAGGAAGATGATGTCACAGACACTTTAATTACACCAATCTAAGCACTGTGGTACGTTACAGTTGATCAGAGACAAATTAAGCAGATTCAAGACGTGGTTATTAATTAAGGGAAATAATTCAATTCAGTTAATTTATATAGTGCCAAGTCACAACAGAAGTCATCTCAGGGCACCAAACAGAAACATTCATATAGAAAAATAATAAGCACTTAAAACAGCGACAAGGCCAACCAAAGGCTGTACAAACAAACTAATAATTTATGGAAATAAGGTCAATGCCTCTTTATATAATCTGGCTGGGATGGGATCTTTCAGACATGTGAATGGTTTGGATGATGATTATTTTAGACAAATTAAAGAGCTCAACAAGACAAAAACAGTCCAAACATAAATCAGGTTCTAGTGACATTTTTTAATTTGTCTCATTTGACACAGAAACAGAGGTGATACTGGGAATGTTGGTTTGATTGTTTTCCTCTAATTTAAATAATTTTGTTTTTAAAGATCCTCATGAACTGCTTATAGTTGTAGGGATACATGAATGTCATTACCATAGTACTGAAAAGGAACCTGGGATTATTTTATTATCATCAGCTAAAGATAAATAATATAAAGTTCTAGCTCCACAGAGCACTTTTTATATACAATTGCAGGCTATCTCTCCAGGATAAATAAAAATGTTCAATGTTAGTGGAGCGCCATTTTCTTACCAGGTTTCTGGATGCTTGTTTGAAACTATGTAACTCAGAATTGAACCAAGGAGCTAATCTCCTTTGATTGATTATTTTCTTTTTCAGCGGAGCATCTTTACTGAGTGAGTTCAGGAGGGTAAACACAGACAATGACCTGACAAATACAAAGTCCAGAATGCTAACTTAAATACAGCCCAAAACTCAGGAAAACACAAAACACCTGGACCAGACCGGGTGTAGGGATGGTAAGAGACCAACAGAGGGAGACAAGACACAGAAAACAGCCATCCCTACACATGGACTAACAGGGATTTAGAGGAAAGAGATCTCAATAAACAACATTTAATTATTTTATTATTTTGTCCTGGTAAAGTAGTTGTGTTTATTTTAACAAGATTATTATGGTTTATATTTTTAGAGCTGTATTTTGTTTTTTTTAAATTGAGACGTGGGCAAGTTGGCGCTGTTTGTGCCACATTCATTTAAAATATACAGTATTAATAAATGTTTCCAGAGGTCAAAGTAGAAAAGTACAATATGTTTGATAGCACTCCCTGGTGGTCAGAAACCAAAATACAGGTCATTGGGTTTGTGTTTTGGAGATGTACCAGTTCATCCTAAATAAGACCTAGTTCAAAATGCATTTCATCCATGTGAAAATTAATCTGTTCATGTTCATAGCTCAGCACCTAATAATTTTTAAATGAAATTCACAGTTCCAACATGAGCAGATATTCATTGACCTTTGATGACCTCTGGAAACTTGTTTATTAATATCTTTAAAATGATAGCAGCACAAACAAAAAAAATTGCTGCACAAAGGTTTGACCTACATTTTGTTAGATTTGAAGAAGGTATGGGGGCCAACTTCACTCAGGTATGGACTGGAGACGTGTCCAGGGTGTCCCCTGTCTCTCGTGCAGTGACTGCTGAATATGCTGATGCATGCTCAATAATCCAGGTAGAAAAATCTAAAAAAGCTAAGTCTGGTCCTGTGGACATTCAAAAAAACAAAACTTTGTGTTTTGAATGTCCAGAGGACCAGACTTAGCTTTTTTAGACTGCTGAATATGGGCACAGTGTCCCTCTTGAACCAAAAAGGAAGAAGCAGATAAAATATAGTGTATGTAGTATGGATGGATGGATTTTAAATATTAACATATCTTTATTCATGAAAGTTCATGCTCAATAATCCAGGTACCAAATCCAATAATTCTCAGTCGAGTCATCTGGACAGTTTCTTTTTTATACAAATGTTTCACCCTCCATCCTGAGGGCAGCATCAGTCAGAACTCCTCTGACTGATGACCCAACTGAGAAGTATTGGATATCTTTCTTCAGTTTTGCGTCCTTTCTGATCAAATACAGCAAGGCTGGTTATTAAAACTAAAATAAATTAAAATCAGTTTGTCACACTTTACACTGACTGAGAAGGAGAGGAGGTAGGTTCTGGACCGGTCTGCTGACATAAACAGCCCTGCAATGCTGCACATCTTTAGACATGTTTGAAGAAAAACTTTTTTTTTTTTT
>JBBPBX010029272.1:0-12566 GCA_038048925.1 Garcialebias charrua | reverse complement strand
GAAATGATGAATGAGATTACTTTTTTCTGCCCTGAAGAAAATAGTTCAATACATTTATTTATTTATTAGCTTTGTCCTGAGTGTTTTAAATGTCAGAGTAAATAAAGTTGTGAGAAGGAGCAATCCAAATTATTCAAGTCCACCATTTTTAGTGTGTACAAGGTCTGACATACAAATAATAGTGTTTAAAAAAGACTACACCAAGTGATTTTGTTCCACACAAACTACAACAGAGCAGTTCTAACAAATCCAACTGATGTGTACAAAAATAGTTCAAGCTAGTGTCCTGAGTGGAAAAGCTTCCTCTCGCGAGATCACTGATTGATTGGCGGAACACCGGAGTTTACCTTTGATGACGTCTCGCGAGAACAAGCGTTGCTAGGTGACCACCGTCAACAGACAGGCGCGGTCTTGTCATGGAGGTAAGAAAAGTTTCTAGCGTTTTGCATTAAGTCTTTTGATTAGCGTATCAACATCTTTTGTTGTTGTATTAGCAGCAAACTTTTTCACCGCGATGACGTTATTGTTGTGGTTCAGATATTCGACGCGTCCGGTGGTGTGTCGTAATTATAGTGACAGCTGGGAAATAGCTGCCGCGGGAGCGCGCACCGTCTGTTCAGCTGTTTTTGTTGCTTTGTTTATTTATTATTGTTTTTACGTTGGATGCCCTTCCTGACACAACAGACCACCGAGCTACCACAGCCCTCTGTGTGGAGCAGAGAGCTACAGGGCAGCGGGGAGCAGATGGTGGGGGCAAAAGGGCCTTGCTCAAGGGCACAGAGTGGAGGCAGGTGTGGGTGCCTCAGTTTTCCCACCCACATTTTGATGTTGTCAGTCCAGGGAATTGAACCAGCGACGTTCCGACCACAGGCCTGTCTGTGCCACCACTAGCTTCTATTGCAATCAGAAATAATGTTACATTGTTTTACTAGACTGGACAAATAAAATAGACCCAGGTCTATCATACTTTTGTGCAATTTATATATTTATTTATTTATTTTTGTTTATTTATTTATTTTTTAGGGGGTCTGGGTCTTTCATAACCTGGCCCTCGCATTCCTGCACAGCTCCGCTCA
The DNA here is from genome assembly GCA_038048925.1 of Garcialebias charrua. Taxonomy (NCBI): domain Eukaryota; kingdom Metazoa; phylum Chordata; class Actinopteri; order Cyprinodontiformes; family Rivulidae; genus Garcialebias; species Garcialebias charrua. Next base: position 11,490 of record JBBPBX010029272.1, on the reverse strand, counting down.
ATTCTCATTCCCCTTCACTGCACAGAAGTGAAGGACACAAGGGTCTGGTTTTAACCAGGCTATGGTCTTTCATGGAATTGATGCTAAATTATGGTTGAATACTAGATTAGACAATGAAGAAGACACTCCCATTTTTACCAGATTGTAGCATCTACCAGTAGTTTATATATATGTACATATATAATTGTGGAAATAGCTTCTGTATCCTGCAATCCAGTGACAAAATAAAAGTCATGTTTCTCATCATCGTCCTCAGTTCAAGACAGGAGAGTGATGAGTTTCAAGCTGTGTGAAATGTTGTGCAGTGTGTAGATTCAACTCGTTTGTCTCCGTCTGACGCTCTTTGGGTTCTTTTTGTTCGCCCAGCTGAAATACATGTTTTGGTTACAAGGTGTGGTTTAGAGTCCAAATGTCTTTAATGCTGCATGGTAAGTTGACCTGCAGCAGGCGGTGTACAGGCTGCAAGGAGATGTATTTTAACATTTGTTGAGCAAAGTGGAGCTGCACAGCTGGCTGTCACTGTGCAGCAGATGTTTCTGCTACCAGCCCATCACACAGGAGAGGCTGTTCTTGTCCCACTTCCTATTTGATCAAGTCCCTATACAAGAGCCTTTCAATATCCATGTACTGTACCATATTTGCTGGACCATAAGTCACACCTTTTTGCCTAATTTGCATGCCCTGCGACTTATAGAGAGGTGAGACTTGCTTATGGATTTTCCCCATATTTTTAAACAAATATTTGGCTCAGATATGACCGTTTTTCCATTTTGGCAAAAATGGTGCAGTACCACCTTTGTCCGCTAGGGTACACCAACCGTTCCCACCTCATGTGTCCGACGAGAGCCTCCTCTGGTCGGATTCACTCTGTCGCAGCCCGGCCTCCTGCTCTGGAGGTATGAACTAGCTACTTCGCTGTTAGCTCAGTGTTTGTTAGCAAAATAGGTCAAGAACCACAGGACAGATTTTGATCAAACTTACAGAACGTAATCACTAGATGGATATTTACAACTGATTAGCTTTATGAGATGTTTGAGATAAAATTTGGTGTTTTATAGACGTAAATGTGTCGCGGTTAGCTTTGTTGATTTTTCCTTGTACGTTTGAGCAAATAGCTCATAAACCAAACAGCTGATTTTTTTTTCAAACTTGCAGAAAGTAATCACTAGATGTACATTTACAAACTGTTAGCTGTTGGACTTATTTGAGATAAAATTCAATGTTTTATAGACGTAAATGTGTCGTGGTTAGCTTCGTTATTTTTCCTTGCACTTTTTCAAAGCGAAAACATTTAAATCCAGCAGATTTGACCATTTCGTGAATTTATTAAGGAACGGTTAAGCTAAGACACATGTTTGCTATAATTTTCAGCAGACAAATAATTGTTTTACCTTGTTAATCTTGTGAAAAGTCCTTCCGTGCATGCTTCTGTGGTCGTCATTTTCAGCAGGGCAAATGACACGCTGACGCGTCGCGTAGCGGTGTCGCATAATAGATGCGACTTATATAAAGGTGCAACATGTTTATGGATTTTTCCAATTTATTGACAATAATTAGACAAAGCAACTTATATAAAGGTGCGACCTATAGTCCAGAAAATACTGTAGATGTTTAAAGTAACAGTAAACATGGCCTGTAATAATTTATTAGAGTCAGTTTAAGTTTGTTCAGTTTGATTAGTTGTTTGTTCTGATTAAAGTTAGGAGAGATCATATTTCTTCTTTTTCTTCTGTTTTTAGTAAAAGTTTAATTAAGAGGGGGAGTGGTGGTACAGAGGCTAGAGAAGGCGAGCCTGTGATAGGAAGGTCGCCAGTTCAATTTCCTGGACTGACAACATCAAAAATGTGGGTGGGAAAGGTGAAGCACCCACACCTGCCTCCACCCTCATTGTCCCCACTCTGGGCCCTTGAGCAAGGCCCTTATTAACCCCCTCCATCTGCTCCCCGGGCGCCCTAGATATCAGGTCTCTGCTCCACACAGAGGGCTGTGGTAGCTCCGTGGTCTGTGGTTGCATCAGGAAGGGCATCCAGCAAAAAAACAAACAATCACCAGGTCTTCGTGCAGGTGTGTGGTGACCCCTGAAGAAGGAGCAGCCGAAAGAAATAAAAGTTAAAGGGCAGGGAAGCCATATTGAACCGCCTGATCTCATTCCATCTTACTCATACAATGTGTGTTGTATTTCCAGGAGAAAGATGTTACAGGGGAGGACTCCTTGGAGGAGTTCCTGGTCGTGCTCGGGGACCTGGCTGGAGATCCAAGCAGGGAAAGGATCCACACGGAGTTCAGCAAACTGCTTCTTGCCCTGAAGAAGTCACGTGACAATGAAACCAGACTCATGTCTAAATGTAAAGAGTTGAACGCAGAGGTCCTGTCTTCTTCAACCAAAGTGGCTGCTGCTTTGAGACTGTCTCAGGAAGATGAAACAACAATAACATCACTAAAGACGGTAACATCCCATAAAATCCAACGTTACTGTTTAGTTTCTTCAATCTTTTGTTTGATTATTGATCGTCTGCAGTTTGTATTTCATATGTCTTTTACCAAAATATCTCATGAATCATGGGACCAACTTTAATGAAACACTCAAAAATGAATTGTTTGTACAAATACAACTGAATAACTTTTGGAGTAAGATAGCCACCAGAGCTAATTTAAATTAGCCAAATTCAGCCAACTACACCAACATTTAGCTCTAATTAGGTGTGGTAGTAGCTGAAAGTCATCTGTAAAGTTTAAGCAGTAACAAATTGTGTGGATCTGTGTATGACTTTGACATTACCTATTGTACTCTATTGTGTCAGCAAAATATGTCATGAACCAAAGGACAGATTTTATTGAAACTCTCAGGAAGTCTTCAGTGGATCTGTAGCCGATTAGCTTTTGGAGTCAACCCAATTCAAGCTGGTTGCCACACAAACACAAAACGACTCTGTTAGCTTGTTTCATGGAGACTGAGCTAACACTTGCAGTGGTGGTGGCTGAGCATCAGCAGCAACGTAGGTGCTAAGCACACATTGTGCAGTCTGTTACCAAAATATCTGATGAACCACTAAATAGGTTTTATACATTTCTCAGTTTGAGACTTTTTCTTTCGTCTCAATTTATTGGGTGTACTACACATCTACAGTGCCCATGAAAAGTGTCCCCTCTTGGATGGTTTACTTTTTATTGGCAATATTAATAAATAGTCATTATAGACTTGCCTTTTTGCCAAAAGCGGTCAATGACAAATTTAATTTCACTTTGTCAATGAAGAGGTTGTTTTTTTGTCAAAAAGGACAATTTATATTGATCATAACTGATTTATAATAAATTAAAATTGAGCCGGAAAAGGGTAGCATGCCCTCTCTGGGTCGGGGAGGAGGTCCTGCCCCAAGTGGAGGAGTTTAAGTATCTCGGGATCTTGTTCACGAATGAGGGAAAACTGGAGCGTGAGATCGATAGGCGGATAGGTGCAGCGTCCGCAGTGAAGCGGGCGCTGTACCGGTCTGTCGTGGTGAAGAGAGAGCTGAGTCAAAAGGCAAAGCTCTCAATTTACCGATCGATCTACGTTCCCACCCTCATCTATGGTCATGAGCTTTGGGTTGTGACCGAAAGAACAAGATCTCGGATACAAGCGGCTGAAATGAGTTTTCTCCGCAGGGTGTCTGGACTCTCCCTTAGAGATAGGGTGAGAAGCTCAGTCATCCGGGAGGGACTCGGAGTAGAGCCGCTGCTTCTCCACATCGAGAGGAGCCAGTTGAGGTGGCTCGGGCATCTGGTTAGGATGCCTCCTGGACGCCTCCCTGGTGAGGTGTTCCGGGCATGTCCCACCGGGAGGAGACCCAGAGGAAGACCCAGGACACGCTGGAGGGACTATGTTTCTCGGCTGGCCTGGGAACGCCTTGGGATTCCCCCGGAGGAGCTGCTCCAAGTGGCTGGGGAGAGGGAAGTCTGGGCCTCCCTACTTAGGCTGCTACCCCCGCGACCCGACCCCGGATAAGCGGAAGAAGATGGATGGATGGATGGATGATTTATAATAGCATTAAAAGGTAAAACATCCAAGGGGATGTGAGACACTTAAGCACTATACAACTGATTAACTGTTGCCATCGGTCCGATTCAAAATAGCATCACAGCCACACAAATATATCTAATCCAATTGAACTGACTCAGCTATTGAGCTAATATTTGGTATGGCAGTAGCTGAAAGTCATTCACAACACTTATTCTGAACATGATACATGTACTGTGTGACATCATGCATAATGTTCTTTTCAAGGTTTAACCAAAATGGCTACAACTTTATAATTTCTCAACATAAGATTGTCCTCGTCTAAACCTGCAGCATGAAGGGCAGCAGATGGCACACATTCCTTAAAGCAATGCAGCTCTCTTATTGACATGTGTTTCAAACGTGTAGTTAAGTCACTTAAAGGATTAAATATATACAGTATGTTCAAACTACTTTAATAAAAACAGTCAGGATATTTTAGACATTTTAATTCAATTTAATTCAGTTTATACACTTAAAGGATTAAATATATACAGTATGTTCAAACTACTTTAATAAAAACAGTCAGGATATTTTAGACATTTTAATTCAATTTAATTCAGTTTATACATATACCGGTATATGAAGTGATGAAGTGAACTTCAACGAGTCTGCTGCTCCCTTAGATAGATAACTTTTACAATTTGGCTTTTGTATGTATGTGAATGTTTCTGTACAGTGCACTGACTGAAGTTCTGTTGTAATTTGGAGCTGTATAGGTTACACCCAAAAGTAGAAAAAATATGAAGCATTAAAAGAAACAGTATACAGTATAGGGATCTAAACTATATGCTTGTAGCAATATGAAGGAGTGAGATGGAGGAAGAAGGTGACACTTTCTCCATCCCCTTCACTACATTGGTTTTATTTCTTTAGCTCTCGTTAAAGTGGGGCACCAGCTGGTCAGTTTACTGACCAACAACAACTTATTCACACTTTAATAACCAGAATCAGTCACTGAAGTAGAATCTGTTTTATATCACAACACATGAATACAGTATTCATCTGAATGAAGAGACCAAAGTTGTCTTTGAAGTTTTATTACAAAAATAATCAAACTAAAATCAACAACAATAATAAACAAACAATAACAATGAATCAGTCAAGTCTTAATTATCTTATCTAATGCAAAGTTGACTGAGCAGGAATTATTTCAGTTTTATACAAAGACAAAGTTTTGCTATTTGAACAAATAGTCACTTTGGATGTTTGTTTGAACGAAGTTGTTTAATCTGATCAGATAAAGTCATTTATCATCACTGCAAGCCAGGAAATGATTTACCAAGTTGCATCAGCTTAAAATAGCATAACCAGATCAAGGCATCAACATGTCACTATAGGTTCTGCTCCTTACCGGGTCAGCATTGAAGACACCAGGTCACTCGTCTTTCTGGGGTTCTCTGGTGGATCAGACCAGACACGCCATGAAGAGGATTGTGATTTGAGCAACATTTTTATCTGCTCAGGAGTTGAACCTGGCATGACCTCTCGGATGTGGTCCACAGACGAACCATCTTCCGGTTCGGGACGGAGATCTACTCAGTCCGGGGATCCAAGGTGAACTGCCTTTTACACAAAGGATCTTTGTGCAAAACAACAGCTCTGAGGATATTGTTTAGACTAACTAGGGAGCATTGTGACTCCCCTCTGAAGAAAACAGCTTTAGCTCAAAGACTGCTCATGACAGGTGTCTCTGAAAGAATAATCACTTTCTGTAAAACAGAACAGAGAAATATGTTATCCACATTGTAATATTTTACATGCTTTCATTATATTGATTGAGAACAACAATCAAAATTATTCATGTTCACACTTGTTAAAAAAATAAACAAATGTCATTAATAATTTATTTTTCTTTCTTAGAAACAGAGGAAGAATAAGGTAGACATTTGTCAGGCTGCAGCTGACTCTGTGTCTCTGACGAGAAATGTGTAAAAAAAAACATCAGACATTATTGAAGTCAGAGATAATTTTAAAGCACACGATTCATGGTGAGTCTGAAAGATGTATGAGGGTCGAGGGTCATAATTAGAGCAGTGCAGCTTCATGCTACACGCTAAATAAACACTAATCAGTGTTTCCTATACCTTTATACAAGCGGGGTACCCCACTCCGTCAACAGAACTGAGCATCCCGCTTACCAAACCCAACTGAGTCTGTAGTGAACAGATGGGTATGAATACTGCAGCATAAACACAATAATTCAGCAGCATGGATAATCCACATATCACCAATCAAAGTGACATTACAGTGATTTTTTTTTTTTTTTTACCTTAAAGTGATTATCCTGATTAGGGATTTAGGAGTCTCAACAGCTTCAGGGTAGAAGCTGTTCCTCAGTCTAGTGGTTCTTCCTCTTCTTCTTCTTTCAGCTTTTCCCTGTTCAGGGGTCGCCACAGCGAGTCATCCTCCTCCACCTCACTCTGTCCTCTGCATCCTCTGTCCTCACTCCAACTACCTCCATGTCCTCTCTAACTGCATCCATATATCTCCTCTTTGGCCTTCCTCTTTGTCTTTTTCCTGGCAGCTGCATTTCTAACATCCTTCTACCAATATACCCACTGTCCCTCCTCTGGACATGTCCAAACCATCTCAGTCTGGTCTCTCTAACTTTATCTCCCAGTTGTTCAACATGTGCTGTACCTCTGATGATCTCATTCCTGATCTTATCCATCCTTGTCACTCCTAAGGAGAACCTCAGCATCTTCATTTCTGCTACTTCCAGTTCTTTCTCCTGTCTTTTTGTCAATGTCGCTGTCTCCAGACCATACAACATAGCTGGTCTCACCACTGTCTTGTAAACTTTTCCTTTGACCTTTGCTGACACCTTTTTGTCACAAATCACTCCTGAAACTTTTCTCTTTGCAGATGATACAGCTGTGGTGGGATGCATCACAAACAATGATGAGTCCAGCTACAGGCAGGAGGTGGAACACCTGGAGAGCTGGTGCAAGGACAATAACCTTCACATCAATGTGAAGAAGACAAAGGAGATGATTGTGGACTTCAGAAGGAACAAACACACCCACACCCCACTGAACATAAGAGGATCTGCAGTGGAAGTGGTCTCCAGCTACAAATACTTGGGTGTACACTTGAATGATAACCTCAGCTGGAGCAACAACACCACCAGCCTGATCAAGAAAGGTCATCAGAGACTCTACTTCCTCAGACGGCTGAGACGAGCTGGTCTGAGAAGCTCAGTCCTCACCTCCTTCTACAGGTGTGCAGTGGAGAGCATCCTGTGCTCCAGCATCAACGTGTGGCATGGAGGCTGCACAGCTGCAGAAAGAAAAGCTCTACAGAGAGTGGTGAAGGCTGCACAGAAGTCTGTTGGAGTCAGTCTCCCCACCATCACAGACATTTACACCTCCAGATGCAGGAAGAGGGCCATCTGCATCATGAAAGACCCCACTCACCCAGCACACACACTTTTTGCCCCACTCCCCTCAGGAAGGAGGCTGAGGAGCATTAAGCATTTAGGGCAGCACGGTGGCACAACTGGTAGAGCTGCTGCCTCTCAGCGAGAAGGTTGCCGGTTCAAATCCCGGTCCGGGGCCTTTCTGGGTGGAGTTTGCATGTTCTCCCCGTGCATGCGTGGGTTTCCTCCGGGTACTCCGGTTTCCTCCCACAGACCAAAAAACATGCTTGTTAGGCTGATTGGTGACTCTAAATTGACCCTAGGTGTGAGTGTGAGAGTGGATGGTTGTTTGGTGTGAGTGAGACAGGTCCCTCTTGTAAATGAGTCCCCGTGACTCAACGAGGCTAGCCTGTATAAATAAAGGTTGAATGAATGAATGAATGAAAAAGTGTAGAACCACTAGACTGAGGAACAGCTTTTACCCTGAGGCTGTTGGACTCATGAACAAATAACCAGAATAATCACTGCAAAATATAATAATAATGAATTCCATTTATAATGCACTTTTCATTAATAAAAATCTCAAAGTGCTACAAAGTGTAATAAAGCAAAGATCAAAATAAAACAAGTGATAAAATCAAATAAAATCAATAATAATATCAACTAAGATCAAAGATAAAATCATGTGGATGCAGATTAGGCTTGCTTAAAAAATAAATAAAATAAAACAAGTGATAAAATCAAGTAAAATCAATAATGATATCAGCTAAGATCAAAGATAAAATCATGTGGAGGCAGAATAGGCTTGCTTAAAAAGAAAGGTCTTTATGCTGCTTTTAAAGTCAACCAGTGACTGTGGAGCTCTCAGGTCATCAGGGAGGGAGTTCCACAGGCGGGGGGCAGCCACACAGAATGCTCGGTCTCCCATGGTCCTCAATTTGGTCCGAGGAATATGAAGGAAATTACTGTTCTGTGATCGTAGAGACCGGGTGGATGAATATGGTGCAAGAATGTCCTTTAGATAGTCAGGTGAAGTGCCGTGCAAGCATTGATGGGTAATGAGAGCAGTTTTGTACTGAATTCTGTAGGTGACAGGAAGCCAATGGAGGTTATGGAGAATGGGTGTAATATGTTCAAATTTACGAACTCTCAACAGAATCCTTGCTGCACTGTTTTGAATGTATTGAAGTTTCTGAAGGTTTTTGCCAGGGATACCAATAAACAGGGAGTTGCAGTAGTCGAGCCTGGAGGAGACAAAGGCATGGACGAGTTTCTCAGCATCAGGAAAAGTCAGAGAAGGGCGAAGTCTGGAGATGTTTCGAAAAAATATCACATCATGTTGCTGCTGATCTGTTTCGTGTTGCTGCTGATCTGTTTTCATGTTGCTGTGTTCATTTGTGCTCATCTGCTCATACGGACTCATGTTCGTGCTGCTCTTTGGAGTAGTGTTTTTCCATGATGTTAGTGCTTAGTGTATTTTTAATTGAGGTTTTTCTTAGTTCATATCTTAGATGTTATTACTGTTCTTCTCTTACATATACATATATAGATAGATAGATAGATAGATAGATAGATAGATAGATAGATAGATAGATAGATAGATAGATAGATAGATAGATAGATAGATAGATAGATAGATGAAAGTCACAAAACCAGTCCGCAAGCAGATACGAGTGTGGCCAGAGGGGTCTTCAGAGGCACTCCAGGACTGTTTTGACACCACAGATTGGGGTATGTTCAAAGAAGCTGCTACCACAAACAACAACACATGTCTCCAGGAGTACTCAGACACTGTATGTTCATACATCGCCAAGTGCATTGATGATGTTACCAACCTCAAAACCATCACTGTTCGGGCTAATCAGAAGCCATGGCTGACAGCTGAGGTTCACAGACTCCTGAAAGCCAGGAATGCTGCCTTCAAAGCGGGAGATCAGGTGGGCCTGAAGGCAGCCAGAAAGAACCTGACCCAGGGCATCAGTGAGGCCAAGGAGCAGTATTCCAGGAAAATAGCTCACCGTTTCAAGGACAGCAAGGATACACGCAGTCTGTGGCAGGGAATACAGACCATCACAGACTACAAACCCCCCCCCCAGACCTGTGACAGCTCAACCTCTACGCTGAATGAACTGAATGAGTTCTTCGCTCGGTTTGAGGCAAGTAACAGCACACCTGCACAAAAATTCCCCCCCTCTCCTGATGGCCAGGTGCTGGCGCTGTCCTCAGACAGCGTAAGGCGTTCATTCATCAAGATTAACGCCCGGAAGGCCTCTGGTCCTGACAACATACCTGGTCGTGTGCTGAAAGACTGTGCAGGGGAACTCGCAGCGGTCTTCACGGACATCTTTAACATCTCGCTGAGTCAGGCCATCGTCCCCACCTGTTTCAAAGCCACCACCATCATCCCTGTCCCAAAGAAGGCAACGCCCTCCTGCCTCAATGACTATCGTCCAGTAGCACTCACCCCCATCCTGATGAAGTGCTTTGAACGGCTAGTCATGAAAAGCATCACATCTGTCCTCCCTGCCTCCCTGGATCCCTTCCAATTTGCATACCGACCTAATCGCTCAACCGACGATGCCATCTCCTCTGCCCTCCACACAGCTCTCACACATCTGGACACGAAGGACTCTTATGTTAGAATGCTGTTCATCGACTTCAGCTCGGCATTCAACACCATCATCCCCCAACAGCTCATCCATAAACTGGACAGTCTGGGGCTGAACACCTCAATGTGTAACTGGCTGCTAGACTTCCTGACCGGGAGACCACAGACAGTACGGATCGGGAGTAACACATCTAGCACCATCACATTGAACACAGGGGCCCCACAAGGATGTGTGCTGAGCCCCCTTCTATTCACCCTGCTAACACACGACTGCACACCATCGTACAGCTCCAACCACTTCATCAAGTTTGCGGACGACACAACAGTGGTAGGTCTCATCAGCAACAACGATGAGACGGACTACAGGAACGAGGTGAGCCGCTTGGCCTTGTGGTGCGGACACAACAATCTCACTCTCAACGTGGAGAAGACAAAGGAGATTGTCGTGGACTTCAGGAAGAGGGATGCACAACATGCCCCTCTGACCATCAACAGCACCGCAGTGGAGAGAGTGGACAGCACCAAGTTCCTGGGAGTGCACGTCTCAAAGGACCTGTCCTGGAGCAGGAACACTGCAGCACTGGCGAAGAAGGCTCACCAGCGCCTCTACTTTCTCCGCAAGCTGAAAAGGGCTGGAGCTTCAACCTCCATCATGTGCACCTTCTACAGAGGTGCCATAGAAAGTGTCCTGACCAGCTGCATCACTGTGTGGTTTGGTGCATGCACTGCATCCTGCCGCAAGAGCCTCCAGCGCATCGTGAAAGCAGCTGAGAAGATCGTCGGCACCTCCTTGCCCTCACTGCAGGACTTACACAGCAAACGCCTCACTCGGAAAGCCCACCGCATGGCAGGTGATCCCACACACCCACTACACAGCCGCTTTAGACTGCTGCCATCAGGGAGGAGACTGAGGAGTCTCCAGGCTCGTACCAGCAGACTGAGAGACAGCTCTGTTCATCAGGCAGTCAGAATGCTAAACACTCTGCCTGCTCTGCCTCCCCTCCCATTTGAACTGCCTTAACACAAAAAACTTTCTCACACATTACCACTCAACACAAAGTTTTTAACACTGGACTCTGTGTCATCAAACGGGTTATTCACTAAACTCTCGGTCATGTGTTCATTCAGTTTGCACTACTTCTCATATTTGCACTAATGTTTGTATTACATTACTGCCTATAGTCATACTACTGTTTACATTCACTGTTTACATTTATTAATACTGTTTACATTTATTACTACTGCTTTACATTTATTACTACTGTTTACATTTACACTACTTTTATCTACACTACTGCAGATACATATACAGCATTCTCTGACTAGCCTTATCTAAGGATGCCAAATGTGCCTTATGTGCCTCACTGCATATGCCACTTTGCCTCTATACCAACATCAACTACCTCATACATATACTGTGTACATTAACTTATATGCTGCTGTGCCACTCTTTGCAAATGTCAATGCTAGAACCTTCAGTTTATTAGA
>JBBPBX010029271.1:0-35991 GCA_038048925.1 Garcialebias charrua | reverse complement strand
ATCAATGAAAATAGAATAAGAAACAACAGCAATAAAAGAAGGCAATGGAAATAAAAAATGCTACATACTAAAATAACACTAAAATAACACAAATAATAAAAGTTACACACTGAAAGCTTTTTTGAACAAGTGGAAATAAAAAGGCAATGGAAATAAAAAATGCTACATACTAAAATACCAAAAGTAATAAAAGTTACACACTGAAAGCTTTTTTGAACAAGTGGGTCTTCAGTCTGGTTTTGAACAGAGTCAGATCAGAGGTGGCACGCAGCTCAAGGGGGAGGCTGTTCCAGGCTTTTGGGCCGGCAACAGAAAATGACCGGTCTCCCCATTGTTTGTACCTTGAGCGAGGCACCTCCAGCAGGTGTTGACTGGCAGATCGTAAAGCTCTGCTGGGCTGATGGACTTTCAAAAGTTCTGAGATGTAGAGAGGAGCAAGTCCATTCAGAGCTTTGAAAACAAACAGCAGCAGCTTGAACTGTATCCTGAACTGAACCGGGAGCCAGTGTAGAGAGGACAGGACAGGAGTGATGTGTTCATATTTTCGTGTTTTACTGACTGATTACTTTCTTTTTCAGCGGAGCGATTTTATCAAGTGAAGTTTGCATTGCAGTTACAAAATTATCAACCAGATGATAGTCCTCCCTTGCTCTGCTAGAGGTGGCAGCTTTTTTTGCCCCCCCGTCTTCCTTCTACCTGCTTTGCTCTCTGTGTGTGTCTGAAGCGCCTCGGGTACTCATCTCCCAAACGTAAATTAAGATTATGGATCTGGTATCATGGACGGTCAACTCAACTGACAAGATTTTTTCAACAAAACGACAAGGTCCGGGGGAACCGGTGTGTCCAGCTCAGACGCACACTGCGGGATACGTCATGGACTCGTGGGGAGTGTGGCAGGTGATGTGTCTCACAGTTCTGTCTCAGGAGGACGCTGAAGATGTTTACATAATTGGATTTATGATAGCAGGGACTCTGCTTTTTTGGCATCGGAGGGGCTCTGCTCTTAAAATTGAAGAAGGCATCGGCAGCAGTTTCAGCCATGACAAAGCTTTCAAGCCAGTGTGAAGGTTTGATCCGTGCTGTGACCTCGCAAAATCAGCTGATTTACGAGCTAAACTGTAAGGTGGAGGCGATTTATGAGATTCGCAGGCCAACTGCGGCTGTTGGGACTCGTCAGCGTGGTGGACTCGACCTTGAGGGAGACTCATAGCATGGATCAGTGGAATGGATTCTCACAATTAGGCCATTTTGGAAACAGATTGCCCAGATGGACTCAAGGCTGAAGGAAAAAAATCTGTCTGCCTGAAGAAAATCAACAATCAAGCTTATCTGAATCTGACTCCCCACCAGCCTTGGAAATGAGCCGACTATCAAATTTCTCCTGGGTCATGAGTAACCAAGGATAACAAGCTTAATCTATCGCACGCACACACACACACACACACACACACACACACACACACACACACACACCCGAGAACTTTCCATGCAAGCTTATCAGAACTACTGGCCGAACAACATCATCATAACTGTGGCCGATCTGAAAAAACGCTCATGGACAAATCTCACCATCTCAACCTCAAATGCATATGTAATCAGTTTTTAATTGTGCTGCTGGTAAATATTTTTGATGTCTCAAATTGTGTCCTGATAGACAAGATGTGAAAGATCTTTTTTGTAATACCACTATCTACCCTCATGGTTTTCCCCCTTTTCATATCTAAGATTATTATTCTGAAAAAGAATAAGAAGGCTGCGCTGATGAAATTAGCTGCAGCTTCGTACACTTAGTCCATCTTTCGGGCGACTGTGCGTACATGTTCTCGCTGTACCTCGGTGCAATGATAATAAAGCTTACTGTATTCTGATTCTGATTCTGATAAGTCATTGTTCTCTACTGCATTTCTACAAATCAAGGAGCACTGAATGTTATTCCTACAACATAAAGCCTGTATTTTGCTGCTAAAGGGCATTCACAAGAGAGTTTCCAAAAGGTTTCGAAACATTCAGTGTTCAATTTTTCACAGCTTCACTTTTTTATCACAAAAATTTTGAACATGTTTGAAAAATTTGCATGATAAATTTACTCTCAAAATGTCATTGGAACTCAACTCAAACCGCTCATGATTTCTGAAGGCTTGGACAACTTCGGAAGGGTTTGAAACCAAACTGTCAAAGACTGATGACATAAAAAAAACTAAATAAATTGTAATCAAATTGGGTCATACATAACAAATCAATAAAGTTGCAACAAAAAATGCATGTCATTCACAGAAATGTTGTGCATATGTTGAAACTTATTCATAGTTTATTACATATACTAAATGACAAGTACATGTTTAGTTTGATTTCAAGTGAAAACGTGCATTTTTTTATGCTTATGTGTCTCCAGCTCTCCCAACATGGACCTTTAGGATACAAAAATGTAAGCTATATTTGTTAAAAATATATATTTATACATCGCAAATATTTCTGTTTCTCATTCAACCACGATAATAAAAACTTCAGCTGTGCAACACGAATAATTATTTTTCAGATCAGAAATAAAGATGTTTTGTGTTGATAAATGCTAATTACCTCAACAGTTTTCCTTTTGTGTCTTTGGGAAAAACTAAGAGAAGTCAACACGGTGTAATTTTAAAAATAGGATAAAAGTATTGGAGGCATGATGAGTTTAAAAAAAAGTTAAATTATGAATAATAATAAAAATAGGAAATGTTATTGCACATGAGCAGTCTCAACCCAAAGACAGATGGTATTTTCTGCACATTAAAAATGTAATGGAGTTAAATCAAACGATAAACTGTATGAGCCTGGCAGGCCAGTTGAGTTCACAGCACGTAGATTTAAACACTGTTTACAAAAGAAACTTTATCACAGTAATTCTGATGGTTTATGGTGAATAGGAAAGAAATAACCATAGAGCAGTGTTTTAATAACTATTAAAAACTAATATGACTTAAAGCTAAATGTTTTGGACCACCCAGGCTTTTCTCTGTTTGCATTTCCTCTTCATACTCTTGCTTCCTCACACAATGCAAAAACATACACATTAGGGTAAACTCATAGTTCAGATGTTTTGAAGTGGGGTCAAGTGGAAAGGTTAAAACAATTAATATTTTACCTGTTCTGGATAACTCAATGAGTTGGGACAAATAGTTAATTGAAGCTAAACAGCTAAGAGGAGCCAACACCTCTAAAACAGCTCCAATCTTAAAATTTGATATCTGTTCAGGTGATTCTGATTTACAAACATTTACAGTGTGTTCAGTTTAACATTACAGAACACCATTTTTCCTGCAGGAAACAATCCAGGCTAGAAAGAAGGTGTAACGAACTGGTGGTGGTTGAACCCAAAATGCAGGGAGGACTCTGAGGACAAGTTTAAAAGTACAAGTTATTTAATAAACATAAACAAAAGGGCTGACATGGCAGCAGCAACTTACATGAACTATGAGAAAGAGACAAAACCAGGATGTGGTGCATGGAGCCTTCACTAGACAATGCCCAGGAGACACAGACTTCATATATATGCACACACACTAATGACAGACAAATGACAAACAGCTGGGAGAGACCATACAAAAGCTAATTACATGAGGTGCAATAGCTGGGACAGACCACAAGAGGGAGACACACACTACAAACAGAGTCAAACACGGATCAGGAAAGGAAATAAAGACAAGACAAACACACACAAAAAAACAGACAAAAAATATAGATTATGACAGAAAGCGCTAGAGCTGGCTGCTGCCGCCATGAGTTATTCTTGCAAATTACCTCTTTTTTTAATGAAAATGAAAATGATATAGACGTTTATAAATTAACATTCATGTGAAATCTGATTTCTTTTGAGAGTGGAGGGATTTTAAGATGGCAGCTGTCAGGGGATTTTTTGGTCCAGGGTTATGGATGTTTTTTAAGCAGGGGTGGCCGGCCAATAGGGGACGCTAGGGCGCCGCCCCACTGGAACTTCTGGACCATTTTACATTGAAGACTTTTAAAAAATTAATAAAAATGAAATAATAAAATAAAAATGTTTCGAAATATATGCATATATGTTTTTAGTTGTGTAGGATAAATATTTTATGAGTAATGATGAGTTATATTGTTTCAAAAAACGTTTTCTGATTGGTGACGTATTTCCTGTCCTGGGAGGCGCTTGAATCTTATCCATAGACTCGTTATAAATGGCACATGCGCAGTTATTCCACGACGTTACAAAACAATGGGAAGATGCTGGGCGCATATTTCAGCGCCCTGGACACGTCCAACTTGAGCTCTACCTATGGCTGAGAATATTAGTTGCCCATGAACCACGTGTTTGAGTTACCAGAGAGTCCTTTTCTCTCTCAGAGAGGGCGGAATGGCCTGTACCGCTGGGTGGCCGAGGTCATCAGTATCTGCCTCTGAGCTGATAAGCATATAAAAACAATACTTGCACGCTGCCCGGGGCAGATTCTCATGCCTGTGCTCCATGCCTGTTGAACTTCTGTTCATTTATGTAACATGCTGTGAGAGTCTGCCCTTGCAAGCAAAACCAGTTAAAAATCTTCTTGTGTCGTTGAGTGTGACGTCTTTGAGTCAGTAAGATGAACAGAAGATATTTTTATCCAACAGCAGCAATCCATTTTGTATTTGACATTATTCAAGAGCCATTATCTTGTTCATACGGACTGAAATAAACTCCAGTTTTACAACTTGAGTTTGTTCAAACGGCCATCTACAACAAGTAAGATATTGACTGTTGCTAAAGAACATGTTTTCATAAAGTATGAACTTTAATTGGTGCTTTTGCGTTGACCTTGTGGGGGTGTGTCTCTGTGTCGGCCTTGCAGTGAGTTGACAACCTGTCCAGGGCATGCCCAGCCCCTCACAGGGTGACTGCTCGAAGAGACTTCAGCTCCTCCTCCCCATGACCTTGAACAAACAGTTCAAGTTAGAAAAATTAATGAGCGACAGATACTTTTTTTTCTTCTTCATTTTGTAAGAATACATTAAAACACTTGAAATCAGTCCCATGGCATCACTGTCAGGCTGTAGAGGGAACGTCCTCTTCGTTAAAAGTGCAGTTATAAATGTCACCCTGAATTTGAATGAGGTTTCCATACATCTGCTCTGTGTACATGTGGGAAAAGGCTCACTTTTTGGTACAGCTACTTCAGTTTTGACCTTTATTTAAACTTTTTTCCAAAGCTGAATAAGTCTAGACTTGTTGTTCTCCTCCACTGTTCAGGATAACCACCTGTTTTCACCGCTCTGACGGTGGGCTTTCTGCTGGCTTCAGTAAACGCTGACAGATGATGTTTGACACCGCAGGCTGTCAGTCAGCTCACTTTGAGCAACAAAGCATCATGGCCTCTCCTGTAGTCAGCTATAGCTCTTCCATAACCACCACATAGAGAATGTCATTTGTGATTGATGAGAACCACGTGCTCCCACCTTCCTAGCAGACATGCACATGCAGTATAAACATCTCAGCAATGCTATAGTTATGCTAATAGATGCATGTTATTCAGCTACTTCCATGTCTGAAAACAGAACGCTCAGAGTAAATTTAGCTGAAACTAGAGAAATTGCATTTCCTGTGAAAATGCAGTGTGAAGGAGCCGAGAGGGAAGTAGGGCAGCTGACTCGGGAACAGAAAGTCCCAGGTTCGATCCCCAGCCATTCCCACATGTTGTGGTGTCTCTGAGTAAGACACCTAATCCATAATTGCTCCCCGGGCACTTACAGAGCTGCCCACTGCTCCACCTGTGTGCATCTCAAGTGTGATGGTTCACTGCAGAGAACTAATTTCGCCATTGTATGGGAACGTATTTTCCGGTGTATAGGTCGCACATTTTTATGGTTTTTTTCAAGGCCTGCGACCTATACTCAGGTGCGACCTATATATGGCTTGTTATCACTTTCGGTGAAACAAATTTTTAAATCCAGCTCATTTCACAATTACGTTCATTTATTAAGGAAAAGTTCAGCTCAGACATATATTTGCTATAATTTTTATCAAACAAATAATTGTTTTTAAGTGTTAATCTTCTTAAAAGCCTTGCTGTGCGCTCCTGTGGCAGACATTTGCAGCAGAGCTAAACGTAGGTGCGACCTATACACCAGTGCGACCTATCTAGGGATTTTTCCAATCTATTGGTGATAATTGGACAATGCGACCTATACACAGGTGCGACCTATATACCAGAAAATACTGTAGCTGAACAACTGTTGAAATTTGCTAAAAACATGCTGAAATGTAGCTGAAAAGGAAGAACAATCCGAAGTTATAAGAAAGCAAGAACACATTTGCTGACTTTGGTTTACATTTGTAAATAAACAGAAATTAGCAATAAATAAGTACGGTAACTTAGCAAAAAAAAAAACTGCCAGAATGACCAAGAAATAGCTAAAAAGTAGCTGAAATGGCAGAAAGAAGCTTAAATTACGAGAAAGAAGTGTGCCCAATTAGCTGAAAAAAGCATAAATGAGCACAAAAAGGTGGAAATTATCTGAAAAAAGGCAGAAAAATGCCCAAAACAGCTAAAGAAGCAGAAATAACCTTAAATTACCAGAAGGAAGTGGAGATAACACATTATTGATGAATTAGGCTGAAAAATGTTGAAACGTGCAAAAAAAAGTGGAATTAGCTGAAAAAGCTAAAATTATCATAAAAACAGCTAAATAGTAGCTGAAATTGTAGAAAAGGCTGAAACTTGCAGAAATAAGCTGAAAGGAGCATAATAAGCTGTCGAGAGAAATTGGAATAAGCACTTTTTTAGTTAGAAGAAAGATTCTGAAAGAAGCAAGAAACAGCTGGGAAGAAAAAAACTAAAATCAGCTGAAAGTAGATGAAAAAAGTGTAAATTTGCAAAAGGAAGCTGAAAAAAGCTGAAACGAACAAAATGTGAAAGGAGCAGTAAAATGTTGTAAACACATCTAAAGATTTGAAGGACGTCCAATGAGCTCAATTCATTTTCTATGAGAAAAAAAAAATGGCAGAAAAAGGCAAAATATTTCAAAAAGCTGAAGTTGCACCAAAAGTCATAGCACCCTTCTCCTGAACGAGCTGAATTGAAATGGCTTGAAAACTGCGGGACCAAAAACATGCACAAAAAAACATAAAGAATAGGGACAGTAACTATAAGAAATACAAACAGGATCACATAAGCATTCACACAATAACCTGGCCAATCACAACATCAGCGCCGCAGCCAGCTGTGCTGCCGACTTGTTATTCAAACAGAGGCGTTCCACCTGGCTGCTGTCTGCTGAGCGATGCTGGGAGGCAGAAGCAGGAACTTAGACAAACTCTGCTCTGTTGGACGCTCTGTGTGTGAGGGGGCCTCTACATGTGAGAACTGCAGCTCTCAGACTTCACGCCGTTTTGTTGTGTTTGTTTTATTTTGTCTCTTCCATAAATGATGACGCTCCAGGCAGGAGAGAGAGAAGCACTCAGCCTTACCCGAGGGGGAAAGTGCTCGCCGCTGGGCATCATCCGCACAGCATCACCAACTTCCACCTCCCCCAACCTCGACAACCGTAATGCCCCATGACAGACAAACTAGGCCAACTTCTGCTCACGTGTGACTGGAAACGAGTGAATCCACGTCTCAGCATCACAGAGACTTTACTGCGTCCTTCATTAATATTTACTGATAGCGCTGCTGTCCATACGAAGCAGTTTAGTCTTTTATTCACTGTAGAAAGTAATGTCGTAGTTTATTGCTCTACCTCCGAGAGACATAAATTTGTCAGCCCTCTGATGTGAGTCACCATCAGTTTCACCTCTTTACAGCTCAATTATCATTTACTGGCTTGACGGCCTTTTTGTCGCCTGCCTGCTGCTGCACAAAGAAAAGACAGACGTTTAAAATAAGTCACAGTTCTGAGAGGGTAAATATAAGTATTTCTGTTATTTGTAATGTGACTTTGTCAGGCGGGTGAAAATATGTCATTTAACATAAAGTCAGATTTAGACTGGATAAAGAATGACGCACGCCTTATTGCTGAAAAGACAACATCCGATGCAACACAAAATCTCAAGATAAAACAATGATTTATTTGTTGGTTTGTTAATTAATTCCTTCGTTTATTTATTTGATTATTGTTTTACTGAGCAAATGCATCAGTTTATTTGTGCCAGGTTGCCTAAAGGAGCAAAGCTCATGCATAGTACAGAGCTAAAGTTTTAAACCACAGCAGCTTTTCAGCCAAGCAGCCAGACGTCCTTGTGATTTTTAAATCTGACCTCTTGAATGAATTTTAGGCTTTCTGAAGGTTTTTCTTTGGACCTTTGCTGCGTTTGGTTCTTTTTTCGTTTCTCAGTTTTTTCCTCAACCAACAAAATGAAAACAGCTTGTGTCCTTGGGGCAGGCTGTTTGTAACAGACAAAGGTGGGCGCCAGACCGCTTTGGAGCGCTAAAGCGCTAATCCGCTTATAGCGGACCTAAACAATTTGTTAGCTTTACTAACTTGACTAACTTTTATAATTCATAAGCAGATTTGCGCTATTTTTATTTAAAATGCAGTGCCGCTTATAACTAATTATCTAACAGTAAAAACGAAAAAACTTATTTACGGGCTCTTAAATCAACCGGACGACTGCTAACAGACCATATCCTGTCAGCGCCGGATGTGGTCCGTGACAAAAAAGCGTCCCCCTCAGTCTCTTGGCTAGAGAGCGCAGTTAGCAGCCAGTGTGTTACTCTGCAGCCTTATTGCTTGTTTTCGAAGAGTCAGACGAAGAGTTTTTAACATGGAGGGTGAACTTATGGATGTTTCTCAGCGGCCTACGCGACGCGTCTGGATTTAAAAAAGTAGTTCGCCATTTGCCCTCTCTTCAAAATGGCGGTGGCCACAGAAGCTAAGGACTTTCCAAGAAAACACGGTAAAAACAATTATTTCTTTGCTGAGAAAAAATATATTTCATAGCTGACGTTATAGCACAAGTTCTTCTGAGCTTGAGAGTTTCACGAAATGGTCAAATCTGCTGGATTTAAAAAAGTAGTTCGCCATTAGCACTGTTCAAAATGGCGTCCGCGACAGCCACAGAAGTTAAGAACATAAAATAGCTGACAGGGCAGCAAACTTACATACTCAGGGAATCACAAGGAACTCAGGAGACAGAGGCAACAGGAGACAATGCCAGGACAACGATAAACACAGAGATTATATACATGAACACACAGCATGACAATCACAAACACCTGGACAACAAAATGGAGGAGATAAGCAAGACAATTAACAGAGAGACCAGGGAGTGTAGGGATGGGGACCCACCACCTGAGAGCAACATGCTTACAACTGTTATCTTGAAGTTCTAGGGTGTAGAGAGCCACAGAAACGGTTATGGTAGGCCGGATTTGGCCCACGGGCCTTGAGTTTGACACATGCGATCTAGTGGTACTAAAAGTAACAAAAGAAGAAAAAAAACAGCCAAATATGTCAGCAGTTTAGCTAACAGACTTTGGAATGGGTACATTTTGTCCTTGTCAAACCTGTTGAAGAGAACCAAACTAAATACTCTGAAACTCAAACAACTTACTGTATAACAGTTCATGCACCGCTAGTTGGCAGTGTAGTGCAAATATTGCATAACTTGCTGGCTACCAATTGTTGAATTTAAATAGCGGTTTAGAATTAGCTTCCCCTAATTTTCATAAGACATTAGTGCTTTTGAAATTGCGGACCTAAATAAATTAATAAGTGCTTTAGAAATAGCGGAACTAATTTTTGGATTAGCGTTGCCCAGAGGACCAAAAGATTGAAACTGGTTCTTTAAGTTGTCTCCTAAGCGTTGCTGCAACACTAGATCATTTGTTGACTTTATGAATATAGGAGTTCCAGATTTTTCCTTACAGCTCTTCAACACCAGACGGCGCCAACAAGCTCACACCTGTGGACCATTATCCTAATGAGCTGTAGTAGTATAAGGCAATTGATGACTTCAATATGGCACTGGTGCATCGTCTGCCTACTGGTAGTTGTGTTCCTGTGGTGTTTTGTAAAGACTAAAACCTTGTCTCACATGTTTCAGTACCGACTCCTGTGCTCCTCCTGTGCCTTGGATTTTCCTGGTTTCATTGTGAAAGCCCCATAGTGATTCCCCCGCTGTTCCTCACCTTCCACTACCTTCCCATCGATCTATGCAACCTTTCTGGAACCTCCTCGTTTGTAACTACTGGAACTATTGGACGCATTCGATGACCTTCTCCTCCGATAGTAAGAGCCAAACATCTTGGATCAGACTCAAGGGTCCAAACCGTCATGTTACCGTACTTTTCGGCGTTTAACACGCTTCTGTGTATAACCTGCTTTGTCCAATTATTGTCAATAAAATGGAAAAATCCATAAATAACACGCTCCGCCCTATAAGATGCATCTATTATGTGTCACCGCTACGCGACGCGTCAACGCCTCATTTGCCCTGCTGAAAATGGTGGCCACAGAAGCGAGCCAGCATGGAAGGACTTTACAAGATTAACACGGTAAAATCAATTATTATTTATTTGCTGAGAAAAAATATATTTCTTAGCTGACATTATAGCACAAGGGTTCCTGAGCTTAACCGTTCCTTAATCAATTCACGAAATGGTCAAATCTGCTGAATTTAAATTGTTTCGGTTTGACGTCTTCCAAATGGTCGCGTGCGCTACTATAAAATAAATTATAAAACATTTAATTTTATCTCAAATGTCTTATACAGGTCAACAGTTTGTAAATGAAAACCCATATAATTACACTCTGTAAGCAGAAAAAATATCCACCGAGTGGTTTATGATTTATAACAATATAAACGGAAATAAAACCGAAGCTACAAGACGATTCCGTCTCTAAAAAAAGAATAAAAAATTTAATTTTATCTCAAATGTCTTATACAGGGCAACAGTTTGTACAATAAACCCCATATAATTACACTCTGAAAGCCTAAAAAATATCTGTCGAGTGGTTTAAGTGTTTATCTAAACAGTAGGTATCTGTTTGCGGTAGCTATACCGCTAACAACAAAGCAAAAAGAGCGATTTTTTTTTAGCTCTAAATATCTTCTGCAGCTAACAGTTTGTAAATGACCACCAAATAATTACGCTCTGTAAGTTTCAAGAAAATCCGCGGTGTGGTTTATGAGTTATCTTGCTAAAAAAAACAGCTAACAATACAGTAACAGTGCTTAGCTCCAGAGCAGGAGGCCAGGCAGCGACAGAGTCAGTCCGACCAGAGGAGGCTTTTATTGGACACATGAGCTAGAAACGGTCTGGAAGTGTCCCCCTAGCGGACAAAAGTGGTACTGCACCATTTTTTGCCCAAAATGAAAAACAGCGATATCAGAGCCAAAAATGGGTCTAAAAATATGGGAAAAAATCCATAAATAAGATGCTTCGGCGTATAATCTGCAGGACATTCAAATGAGTAAAAAACTGCGTGTTATACGCCGAAAAATGTCCTTGTCCTTACTCTCCAGAGTCCCAGTCCAGCTGTTCATTTCACATTTTGTAAACGAACATGGTTCAGTTTCCCTAGTCTTGGAGTTGCTCTTTTTAGTCACATACTATATCTGGGCATTAATCAAGGACACTTTTATACCTGATTAATAAAATAGAGTTAAGTGGTACAACAAAGAAAAATAATATCTATTAATCCAGTCATTTTCGTTACCGGCTTTTTTTTTTCATTCTGAGTCGCAGGGGAACTGGTCAAGCAGTCCCTGTGCAACTATGCATGCTCTCACTCACACCTAGTGACGATTTAGAGTTACCAGTTTTGTTCATTTAGTTTATTAACCTTTGTTTAACCAGGCAAATCCCACTGCGCTCACTGCTCTGTTTAGCAGGGGAGGTCAGGGCCTGAAGGCAGCCATATCGCGCATGAACTGTGGGAGGAAACTGGAGAAAACCCACACAAACATGAGAACATGCAAACTCCACACAGAACGACCCCAGGTCCAAACCAAAGTTTGCACCCAGGACCTTCTTTCTGTGAAGTAACAGTGCTAACCACTAATACCCGAAGGCATGAACCAGTGAACCTAATGTATATTTTCAGTATGTGGGAGGAAACTATACTTAATAAAATGAGCAGCTCATCTCAGACCAGGTTCTCTGCAGCATTGGAGTCTGTGTGTTGCTGAACTGCTGGGTCATGATGGCTGCATGAATGTGTTCATGCTGCTGACCTTTTCTTTTTTTTCTTTTTTTATTTATTTATTCATTTTATAAAAACACACAACAATAATACATACAGTAGAAGAAAATAAAAAACAGACAAATAAAATGAAAGGCGGCAGAAGAAGAAAAAAATCTTGTTTTTTCTGCCCCTTA
The DNA here is from genome assembly GCA_038048925.1 of Garcialebias charrua. NCBI lineage: Eukaryota > Metazoa > Chordata > Actinopteri > Cyprinodontiformes > Rivulidae > Garcialebias > Garcialebias charrua. The sequence goes on along the minus strand of JBBPBX010029271.1, from coordinate 23,686 downwards.
TACTCCAATAAACAATTCATATAACCAACTCTTTTGATTTTCATAACTTAGTTTCAACCTACAATAAACTCTTCATACAACCAACTCACTTGATTTCCAAGAAAAGAACAACTAAATTTATAATTTTTAATTTTATATTATATATTTTATGTATTTTTTATACCTTCCGCATCACATACAACAGTTAAATTCCAATATATTCAAATGTATAATTTTAACCGATTAAGCTTAATCAGTCTTTTGAAAGCAGCCAGAGAATCAATCTCTTTAATGTCTGATTCCAGTTCATTCCATAACCCTATTCCTTGAATTAGGTTAAATCTTCCCCGTGAACTAGTCCTAAAATATGGTTTAACAAAAAGATTCACCCCCTTAAGATTATAACTGCTCGTTCTTCTGACAAAATATTGAAGGAAGTGCATTATTTTGTGCTTTGTACAAAACTAACAAAGTATTATAATCAACTAAATCATAAAACTCCAGCAGTTTCATTTGATAAAACAAAATGCTTGATGGATGATGGAAATACTTTCTGGTAATAATTCTAATAACTCTCTTCTGTAATATAAAAATAGGCATTGTAATTGATTTACACGCTATACCCCAGACGGTAACACCATAAATTAAACCTTTCTTTATATCTGTAACAAGTGGTCAACTCTGCAGTCTTTATTCTTCACATCATGACAGCCATGGATGAGAAAAGGATCTGTGTGTTTTAATCCATTAATACAGGTGTTATTAAGTGGTTGGGGTGGACTGCTTTGATGTTTAGCTTTGTAGATAAAATTGTTAACTCACTTTTTAATTTTTATTGATGAGTCAAATCAACAGTGGTTTTGCAGCTAGTTGAGCATCTAAGTGGAAGGTGAGCATCTGCTTTTCTTGATCCGTTTTGAGGCTTCCAGTTGTCTTCTGTTCACATTAGTGACTGAAACACCCACTGCCGCAGTCATCTGGGATTCAGAGCTCTCATTCTGATTAAATTAAACCTCAATAAGATTTATTTAAATTTGAAATAGTTTCTCTCATATAGCTGACAGGTACAGGAGTCTGAAAGTGTTCCTGTAACAGCCTGTAAACTTGTTTATTTCTGCTGTAAAGTCTGTTTGTTTAAAGGTTCAGTATGCAGTTTCTGTAGAACTGCAGCACTTAGAAATATTTTCAACAGGCAAAGCATTCTGATCCCTCCCCCTCAGAGCCATATGTGGCTCTGCCCCCTTGTGGTCTGTTGAATTTCAAATTCAAGCTCTGTTTTTATTGGCTGATTCAAATTCAAGCTCTGTTTTTATTGGCTGGTTACAAACTCTGTTTTTATTGGCTGGAAAATGGCGGGTCACCTTTTCTTTTTAGAAATGCTTATTTACCACCTGGAGAAGCAAGGGGACAATATTTTTTTTTATTTTTTTTCAGAGATTACCTGGCTAACATCAGTCTGTCAGGAGGTAGTGACAGAGTGAAGAAATATGTTCATAAAAAAAGCTACATACTGAAGCTTTAACACATTGAGCCTCGAAAACTTATTTACAAGTGAGATCTGTTTAGAGCATATGTGTTAAACTCAAGGTCCAGGGGCCAAATGTGGCCCTCCTTAACATCTTATCTGGCCCCCGAGATGTTATTTTAAATGTAAAATACTTTTATCATTTTAATTATTCCAATAATCTTTGATTATGATGTCAAAATGCAACAGAAAATGTCAAATGAGACCAGTCGAACGCTTGTTGAAGAACCTGCAACCAAGAAAAGGTGTGGAGTATCTTGACTTGAGTTAATGTGGATTCTGAAACAGGCCCTTAGTTTGAAAAAGGTTTTAATTTTGACCCTCTTTTGTAAGTGGGTTTGACACTCAATGACAAAAAGTAATGAAACTGGACACGTAGGATTTACTGAAATATGTGTAATTTATGTTTTCTTCTGCTAATTTTGGCTTGTTTTTCCATTTCAGTTACATTTCAGCATTTTTGGCTGATTTAAGTTGTTTTTTAGCAAGTTCTTCAGCAATAAGCATTCACACTGCATTTTAACACTATTTCTCTAGTTAACATTTAAATCAGAATCTACCTGCTGGTTTTACTTGTTGTAAAAATAACCCTTGTTATAGCAGGCACATTTTAATTATTTTGCTTAAATTTTTATTAGTTTATACAATGAAAAAAATAATTGACCAAACACAAATTTCCTCTTTATTTAGCTCTATTTACATAATCAGGAATTACAGATATAAAAGAATGTTTGTAGTTTAACAATTTTAACCTTAGTGACATGTTAGTGAGAAGTCTTAAAGACAACTCGCAAAGTAAAAAATAAAGAAAAACAAAAAAAAAAAGATATGTCTCAGAAAACAGTAAATCAATTTGTTTTTCATTAAAACATGATTTTGGCTTTTTTCAAGAGTATGTGAAGAAAACTATATATTATTTTGACTTGTTTAGTTGGAGAACTGCATTAAAACCAGCACTGTGCAGCTCACTGTACTTATTTTTCCCTGAAATTTAAAAATAAAAAGTGATTCCTTTAATTCCCTGAAACTGCCAGGCAGGTTTTCTGGTTAAGTAAACCAGCTTTATTCATTCAGTGTTAACCACCGCTCTGAATTTGAGAGCTGTGACCACAAAGATGTTTCAAAGTGAAGTGATGTTGCTGTTGAGGTGAGCCTGGCTGCTTTTATCCAGCTCTTTTTATTTTCCTTAGATCATGCGATGGTCAGGAAAAGGCTGTAAGTTCAACCTGCAAGAAAAAGTCTTGCACGAAATTGTTTTGAATTAGTTTCACACCAGGAAAAAATACCACACTGTGCAACTCTACAGGACCACAAAGGATTTCTTTCTAAAAGGAAATCCACCACTGAGCCTGAAACATGTTCCCTGTATGAGCTGGATCTGAATTTATATTTGAAGTTTTCTAACTTTTTTCTTGTTTTAGTTTGTGCTTTAATACTAAAGCTGCATGAACATAAAGACCACAGATTTTCCCCTCACTTTTTTCATTGGAACCTCCGTGTCTCTGTCTGTGATTGTGGAGCCATCGGCGGTGCAGGAGCTGTCCGAGGCATTTGAGGTGTTCTTGCTGACTGTGGGGGTGGGGGGCGGCAGATCGACTCAAGTCTTTCTTGTTTAATCACAGAAGCATCAGTTTGGCCTTTCTCTGCTGGGATATAAAGAATCTGCTAGTTTCCATTCCTTGTTGCTGAAACTGGAGGCAACTATGTTTTAAAACTGTGGGGTGGGGGCTCTAGAGGTCCTCCATCAGAAAATTTTGAATGGAATAGATGCAATTTCCTGCATTTTGGTGTTTTTTAACAGGTTGTTAAGCATCTACATTTACAGTACCTACATTTGTAAACACATCTGTCAAGCATCCTACCCCCATTACTTTACAGTTCCAAGCCCGACTCTTCTCCACTGATTTCACTAACCGTAACCGTGTTTCCATCTATTTTCAATTCGAATTTTGAGCGAATTTTTGAAATTTCGCAAAAATGTAAATACAAATTAATGCGAATCAGAAGTGTTTCCATCAACTGGCTTGAAGCGCATCCACCAAGCCACGCAAAGCGGCATTACGTCAGCGTTACGCGTGTCTACAGTAAACAGGAAGTAGTGGTTGAAAACAGGACCCGACCACACATCTCGGCAAAATGGAGAGAATATTTCAGGTACGTGTTGCTATCGGGCAAGTTGTATTTATTCTGTCATGCCAACTAGTTTTAGCGATGTTACATGTTGTCCGGAGACGAAGTCACGTGACGTAAATGTTCGCTACGGCAGAACTGAGTCGGCAAATCTGTTTCCATCTCTCGTTTTGCGCATCGGCTCTGATTCGAAAAACCCAAAAACCACCTCAAGCGAGCGTATCAACTTTTTTGAGAATTAGAGGAAGTTAATTCGAATTGTGCCGTTTCCATTCAGCTTTTCTGATGCGATACTTCAAAATGCGCATCAAGAAACCTTGATGGAAACACGGCTCGTGTTTCCATCTATTTTCAATTCGAATTTTGAGCGAATTTTTGAAATTTCGCAAAAATGTAAATAAAAGTGAATCAGAAGTGTTTCCATTAACTGGCTTGAAGCGCATCCACCAGGCCACGCAAAGCGTCATTACGTCAGACGTCAGCGTCATTACGTCAGACGTCAGCGTTACGCATGTCTACAGTAAACAGGAAGTAGCGATTGAAAACAAGACCCGACCACACATCTCGGCAAAATGGAGAGAATATTTCAGGTATGTGTTGCTATCGGGCAAGTTGTATTTATTCTGTCATGCCAATTAGTTTTAGCAATGTTACATGTTGTCTGGAGACGAAGTCACGTGACGTGAATGTTCGCTACGGCAGAACTGAGTCGGCAAATCTGTTTCCATCTGTCGTTTTGCGCATTGGCTCTGATTCGAAGAACCCAAAAACCACCTCAAGCGAGCGTATCAACTTTTTTGCAAATTAGAGGAAGTTAATTCGAATCGTGCCGTTTCCATTCAGCTTTTCTGATGGGATACTTCAAAATGCGCATCTAGAAACCTTGATGGAAACACGGCTACTGTCTGATTCCACATGTGAAACCTCCAGGTGCCTCCTCCGTCTGCTCACGGTGGTGGGATCTTGCCCACGCATGACTGCCTGGTTAGCTCAGTCTGCACTCACCCCCACCACTATTTTAGTGACAGATATTTTTTTAAAGGTAGAGATGGAAATGCTTATTCGAAGAGGCTCGTACTTGATATTAAGAAATTGTATGTGACTGTTGTGTTTAAAATTAGTGTTTACATAATTATAATAATGTAATAATGTGTTTGTCTGTCATCTGTGTATGTTTCCCATACACAGACGAAATTCATCTCTGCATTTAACCCAACCACCACCAGGTGGTGCAGTGAGAAGCCAGAAAGCGCTCGGGGAGCTGGAGAATTAGGTGTGCACTCATAGACACCCCAAGGTGTGGAGTGGCCGGAACGCGAAACCGCGTCCTTCGGGTCCCAAGTCAAAAGCCCTGCCACTACACCATCTTGGCTCCTCTCCGCCTGACCCCCTCTCTTCTCCCCCCGACTCTCCCTGATCAACCAATCAGGGAGAGTTGAACGGCGTTTGAACGTTTGAACGGCGAAATCTTCAGCATGGTCAAGGCATGCTTTGGAGGCTGACGCTGGTTCACGTGCACGTAAAAACGCTTTCCATCACGCTCAACACGCACATCACGTGACGCCCGACGCCAAGACGCGGCTGGAAGCGCGTCCCCCATTGACTTTGCATGTAAGCAGGACGCTCCTGCTGTTGAAACGCTGTTCGGTGTGATCACACCATTATTTCAGGTGCTAACAGATTGCACACTATCTCACATCACATGAGATCTCACATAAACATATAGTTTATATTTTTGCTTTTTTTGGGTGTAACTTGTACCTTGAGTAGATAATTTCATTCCACCTCATGTACCACATGTGATGTGAATGACAATAAAGAGCCTTGATATTTGATAGGCAGTCCAAGTGTAGTCTGGGTGTAGTTTGGATGACCACACTCCGTCTGTCTTTTCATCTTATTTCAGTTTTTATTTTGACCTCAAAACACACTTGGTTACTGATTATCATATATCTTGCTATCCAGGAATTGTATTCCCAGAAGCTAATTGCTGTTTGTCCTTCAGCTCTTGGTGTCTATTACTATAATAAAAATAAAATAAAATAAAAAACATCAAAGTTGAGCAACAACTGAAGTCCAAACAGAAAACATCTGAAATTATTTGTATAACCATACAAGTCTGCATTTTTGTGAGTCTTTAGCTCATCACTCACTTCAAACCCTTTTGTAGCAAAGTGTAATAAAGAAGAAACACTTTTTTTAAATCCATCTCACAATTTTTTTCTGTTTCTCTTTTCATACTCATGAATCATAAGGTCCAAAGGAAATACTAAAGTCCAACCTATAGATCAGCATATATTTCCACTTGGTTTTTGTAGCTCAGCAATGTGCTTCTGAAAATTAATTAAGTTTATATATACTGTAAATATAAATCCGTGGTCATCGTGCTTTTCTGGGCTTCTATTTTTTAAATTCTTTGTGAAACAAAGGTTATAAAAAAAACATTTTTAATCTAAACATTTATTACGTTTTCCACTGATACAAAACTTTGATATTTGAAAAATGAACATTTTACCACCTAGAACTCAGTAATAAACCTCTGATCTAAAGTAATTTTTGAAACAGGAAAGATTAAAAGCTAACTTCTTTTTAACAGTATCCTTCCACTGCATGATCTGCTGTGGCTCTGAAGTCTTGAATGGTTCTCTGTGAATTAATGCATCATTTAGTTTAAAATGTGTTCAAAACAGCAGCAGGATTTTCAACCACATAGTGAGTGTATAAAAAACTATGAAGAGGTTAGCACTGCAGGATAAATGGCTTTTAGGATTAGAGGTAGTAAATGTCATTGGCCAGTGTAGTTCTGTCTGCAGACAGTGATTGCTGGGGTGGCTGCCACCGCCTCTGAAATTCCCCAAATCCAGTAAAGAACAGGACAGGATTGCGGTTTTTAGTCTAATCCCTGCACAAACAGTTCAAGTCTTTGTTTACTTGATTTACATTAAGAACAAAAGTCTACTTAATGAGAAACAGCAGCCTCCTACACTGACATCTGTTGGAGTAATCGACAGTTTCTAAAACAGAGAAAATATCAAAGTTAGACAACATCGTTCAGCAGCTGGTTGCCAGATTCAGGATTCAAAACTGGTCATTGGGCTCCTCAGTGCATGAAAAGCTTGGTGACTTTTCTAACAATGAATGAATGAACAGGCTGCTGTCTGCTTTACTGTTAATGTTTGATACAAAGAATTAAACCTCACCTTTAATCTGGAGTCAACCTGATTCAAGATGGCTACTATGAGTCAACCATAGAAAACCTTAAAATGGCTACAATTCTGTCAACTTCGTGTGGTAGTAGAGCATCAACCCAAACACCTATTCAGAGCATAAACAAGTTGCATTCAAGGTGTCGGGCAAAATGTATTCCTTCTAGAAATGCCAGTTTTATTTCTTGATTTGCTTACATATGGGTTGTTTTAACATTGATTACCTCAAAATAACAATCCCTCTAGATCAGGGGTATTCAACTGGTGGCCCGTGGTCCAAATCAGGCCCACAAATGAACTCAATTCAGCCCAACAATGGGTTCATTTTGAATAAAAACTACATTTTAAACCATAAACCAAACACTTAATGACATTAACTGCTGGATGTCCAGCCCCTGAACTCATGGCTTTCGATTCAGTTCAATTCAGTTTATTCATACAGTGCCAAGTCACAACAGAAGTCATCTCAGGGCACTGAACAGAAATATTCATATACATAAAAAGTAAGTTAACACTAGGGCAGCATGGTGGTGCAACTGGTAGATCTGCTGCCTTTCAGTGAGCAGGTTACCCTGTTCTAAATCCTGGTCCAGGGGTCTTCCTGGGTGGAGCTTGCATGTTCTCTCCGTGCATGCGTGGGTTTTCTCCGGGTACTCCAGTTTCCTCCCACAGACCAAAAACCTGCATGTTAGGCTGATTGGTAACTCTAAATTGTCCCTAGGTATGAGTGAGAGAGTGAATGGTTGGTTGTCTTATACAGGAAACCCTCGAGGTACGACACCCGCGACCTACGGCAACTCAGACTTACGATTTTATCATATTTAATAAAAATATGATTACAAAATTTATTTTTTTATTTTTTTATTTTTTTGTGTGTTTAAATGTTATTAATTTCATGTGTACAGCACTTTGTTGCAGCTGTGGTTGTTTTAAATGGCTTTATAAATAAAGTATAATTATTAATATTATGTTTTTATTACAATTTTATCGTATTTACGCAACTTCCGGTCGTTTCCGGTCGCCATTTTACAATTGCGGTCAATGGAGCTCCGCCATAAAGGCTCCTGTCAGCTGGCTCTAGAGGACCGTGTGTCCGATCAGGGTTGCCTCATACGGATAAATTAGCTGGAAACACTCGGTCAACTCTGTGGACGTCTCAGGCCCGGAGGAGCAGCCGCGGATCGCCCCGCGATCGCTCCCACAACGCCGCCCGACATGCTAACGACAGCAGCTAACAGAGCAGCTAACACAGGCGAAGACACCGAGCCGACATGCCGCGGAGGGGCCATCTGCGGCCGGGAGCTCGCCGCAAATGTCCGCCTGGCAGCCTAAGATGTTGGGGGACACCGAGCTAACGCGGAGATACAAAGCCGACAGCCTTTTTGAATGAACTGACATGCTGCTAATGGCGGGGCCTAACCGTAGCTAACGCCGAGCAGCTTGTTTTGGATGGAGGAACATCGCGGAGAAACGGCTTTCAGTAAGTTTTTTTTTTTTCTGGCTCCAAATGTATGAAGTTAAGAAGCTAACAGTCCTTCTTTTAAACAGTTTTGACCACGTGTGTGCGTGTGGAGCGTAAGGAAGCTGGGGGAGCTTGGACGGGTGCGAGCTGATGCTAAAAGACGAAGGCAGGCTTTGACCAGCTCAAAGTAAGACATTATATTTTTTATTTATTGTACAGTATTCATTTACTGTACATGTAAAGTTCTGTGAAAGTTAGTATGTCTACTTGTTCAGTCTCATGCCGTTAAATATGTGTGCGGCGCTCCGTTAGCGGTATAGCCGCGACCTGTCAGAAACGCGGACCTACGACAGGCAGCTGTTTTTGGTCCGCGAGGTACGACAACATCGACCTAAGTCACACCCGTAGGTCCCAATCCCTGATGTAACTCGAGGGTTTGCTGTATGTGTCACTGTGATGGACTGGAGATCTGTCCAGGGTGTACCCCACCTCTTGCACAGTGACTTCTGGTCATGGGCACCAGTGACCCCCATGACCCCAAAAGGAAGAAGCGGGTAAATATGATTGATGGATGGAAGTTAACACATTTATCTGAGGAGCAGACTGCTTTGAATTTAACACCACCACAGAACTCTCATCTTGAGCAAGTATGAAGGCAACAGTGGAAAGGAAAAACTCCCTCGTGAAGAAGAAACATTTAACAGAACCAGACTCAGGACAAGCGGCCATCTGCTTCAACTGGCTGGGCTTGAGAGGAACAGGAATGAGTAACAGATCAAGAGGTCAAGAATCACATTGAGATAGAAATGGTATCAAAAGAAAACTATTCCATCCATCCATTATCTTCCACTTGTTCTGAAGTCGGGTCGTGGGGGCAGCAGCTTGAGCAGGGAGGCTCAGACATCTCTTTCCACAGCCACCTCTTCCAGCTCTTCTGGGAGGATTCCAAAGTGTTCCCAGCCCAACCAAGAGACATAGTATCTCCAGCATGTCCTGGGTCTTCCTCTGGGTCTCCTCCTAGTCGAACATGCCTGAAGCACTTCCTAGGGAAGCGTCATGGGGGCATCCTTACCAGATGTCCGAACCACCTCAACTAGCTCCTCTTGATGTGGAGGAGCAGCGGTTCTACTCTGGCTCTTCTGGAAAACTGAACTTCTCACCCTATCTCTACGGGAGAGTCCAGCTACCCTGTGGATGAAATTCATTCCAACCACTTGTATTTGCAATCTCATTCTTTCGGTCACTACCCATAGCTTGTAACCATAGGTGAGGGTAAGAATGTAGACCGACCAGTAAACAGAGAGCTTTGCCTTACAGCTCAGCTCCCTCTTCACCACAACAGACTGGTGCAGGGTCTGCAGTACTGCAGATGCTACACCAATCTGTCTAGCAATCTCACACTCCATTCTTCACTCACTCATGCACAAAACCCTGAGATACTTGAACTCCTCCACTTGAGGCAGAACTTCGCCCTCAACTTGAAGAGAGCAATCCACCCTTTTCCGGTTGAGGACCAATGGCCTCAGATTTGAAATAGCTGATTCTCATCCCAAACACTTCACACTCAGCTGTGAATTACTCCAGGGAGAGCGGAACATCACGGCACATTGATGCCAACAGGACCACATCATCTGCAAAGAGCAGAGATGGAATCCTGAGACCACCGAACAGGAAACCCTCCACCCCCTGGCTGCACCAAGAAATTCTGTCCATAGAAGTTATGAACAGAATCGGTGACAACGGGCAACCCTGGCAGAGTCCAACTACCACCCTGAATGGGTTCGACAATACCGGCAATGCAAACCAAACTCTCACACCGCTTGTATGGGGACCGCATAGCCTGTAACAATGGCACCTCCCCCCAATCCCATACTCACAGAGCACCCCCCCCCCACCACCCCTACAATGTACCCCATGGAACACGGTTGAATGCCTTCCCCAAGTCCACAAAACACATGTAGGCTGGATGGGAAAACTCCCATGACCTCTCAAAAACCCTAGTGAGGGTAAAGAGCTGGTCCAGTGTTCCACGCCATGGCCAGGACGGAACCTGCATTTTTCCTCCTGGATCTGAGGTTCGACCAAAGATCGGACTCGCTTTTCCAGTACCCCTGAATAGACCTTACCATTTTTTTCTCTTTTTTTCATTCATTCTTTCAACCTTTATTAATACAAGCTAATCTCGATGAGCCACAAGGACTCGTTTACAAGAGGGACCAGGGAGGCTAAGGAGAGTAATGCCCCTGTTATTGGAGCACACCCTCTGGTGCCCCTTTTTGAAGAGGGAAACCACCACCCCATTCTGCCAATCCAGTGGCACTGCCCCTGATGTCCATGCAATGTTGCAAAGGCATGTCAACCAAGACAGCCCCACAACATACAGAGCCTTTAGGAAATCAGAACAAATCTCATCCATGCCCGGAGCCCTGCCATCTCAGAGCTTTTTAACTACCTAGGTGACCTCAGCCACTGTTATGGACAGATCAACCCCAAAGTACCCCAATTCTGCTTCCTCCATGGAAGATGTGCCAGTGGGATTGACAAGATCTAAGAAGTATTCCGTCCACCTCCTAACAACATCACAGGTTGAGGTCAACAGCACCCAACTTTCACTGAACACAGTGTTAGTAAAGTGCCTTTTTCCCCCCTCAGCCGCCTGATGGTTTGCCAGAATGTCCTCTGAGCCGGCTGAGAGTCGTTATCCAGGGTCTTACCGAACTCCTCCCATATCTGAGCTTTTGCCTCAGCAACAGCCAAGGCTACGGACCGCTTGACCCTCCGGTACTCCTCAGTTGCCTCCGGAGTCCCAACAGCCAACGAGGACCGATAGGACTCCTTCTTCAGCTTGGCAGCCTCCCTAACCTGAGGTGTCCACCACCGAATTTGAGGATGGCCACCGCGAGAAGCAGCGACAACCATGTGGCCACAGCTCAAGTCTAACTATTAGTCCAAAATGGCAAGGACAGTAATACATTTGGAGCGAGATTATGTACACAGGGTCCCAGTTACATCCAACAATAAAATGTAAAAGAAAAACAGTAATAAGATCTAAGATATGAACTAAGAAAAACATCAACTAAAAATACACTAGGCACTAATAGCATAAAACATTAATTTGAACAGCAGCACCAACATGAGTCTTTATGAGCAGATGAGCACGACTGAACACAGCAACATGAAACAGATCAGCAGCAACATGAAACAGATCAGCAGCAACATGAAACAGATCAGCAGCAACATGAAACAGATCAGCAGCAACATGAAACACATCAGCAGCAACATGAAACACATCAGCAGCAACATGAAACACATCAGCAGCAACATGAAACAGATCAGCAGCAACATGAAACAGATCAGCAGCAACATGAAACAGATCAGCAGCAACATGAAACAGATCAGCAGCAACATGAAACAGATCAGCAGCAACATGAAACACATCAGCAGCAACATGAAACACATCAGCAGCAACATGAAACACATCAGCAGCAACATGAAACACATCAGCAGCAACATGAAACAGATCAGCAGCAACATGAAACAGATCAGCAGCAACATGAAACAGATCAGCAGCAACATGAAACAGATCAGCAGCAACATGAAACAGATCAGCAGCAACATGAAACAGATCAGCAGCAACATGAAACAGATCAGCAGCAACATGAAACAGATCAGCAGCAACATGAAACAGATCAGCAGCAACATGAAACAGATCAGCAGCAACATGAAACAGATCAGCAGCAACATGAAACAGATCAGCAGCAACATGAAACAGATCAGCAGCAACATGAAACAGATCAGCAGCAACATGAAACAGATCAGCAGCAACATGAAACAGATCAGCAGCAACATGAAACAGATCAGCAGCAACATGAAACAGATCAGCAGCAACATGAAACAGATCAGCAGCAACATGAAACAGATCAGCAGCAACATGAAACAGATCAGCAGCAACATGAAACAGATCAGCAGCAACATGAAACAGATCAGCAGCAACATGAAACAGATCAGCAGCAACATGAAACAGATCAGCAGCAACATGAAACAGATCAGCAGCAACATGAAACAGATCAGCAGCAACATGAAACAGATCAGCAGCAACATGAAACAGATCAGCAGCAACATGAAACAGATCAGCAGCAACATGAAACAGATCAGCAGCAACATGAAACAGATCAGCAGCAACATGAAACAGATCAGCAGCAACATGAAACAGATCAGCAGCAACATGAAACAGATCAGCAGCAACATGAAACAGATCAGCAGCAACATGAAACAGATCAGCAGCAACATGAAACAGATCAGCAGCAACATGAAACAGATCAGCAGCAACATGAAACAGATCAGCAGCAACATGAAACAGATCAGCAGCAACATGAAACAGATCAGCAGCAACATGAAACAGATCAGCAGCAACATGAAACAGATCAGCAGCAACATGAAACAGATCAGCAGCAACATGAAACAGATCAGCAGCAACATGAAACAGATCAGCAGCAACATGAAACAGATCAGCAGCAACATGAAACAGATCAGCAGCAACATGAAACAGATCAGCAGCAACATGAAACAGATCAGCAGCAACATGAAACAGATCAGCAGCAACATGAAACAGATCAGCAGCAACATGAAACAGATCAGCAGCAACATGATGTGATTGATTTTTTCACAGTGATTGTTCTGGTTAGATATTCATGAGTCTAACAGCCTCAAGGTAGAAGCTGTTCCTCAGTCAGAATCTATTGACCTCTGACGTCAACCTAATTTAAGATGGCCACCACAACTAAGCAACTATAGCAAACAAAAGTAGGCTATGGCTCAGTTAATTTGACAGATTTAAAGCAAAACTAATTTACATGGCAGGAGCTGAAAGTCATTCTCAACACACTTCAAGCTCAAACTGATCATGCAAGATCTCACAGTTTAACATGAGATCCCACATAACATTTACGAGGTTTGACCCAAACAACTGTATCATTTCACATCGTAGGAGCAATTTAATTTACAACTCTGACATGACAGTTGGCGGATTCCATCAAAAAATATAGGCTTTTTTTTAATATACTTTAGGATTTCTTCAGAATAGTTTTAATAAACAGAGAAAAACTAAGGCAGCATAGTAGGCTCTTCTCACCATTATGACATTTTGTCCCTCTGATTTTGAATAATAATATGTTTACCAGACCAGCTCAATGTCACTGGCTGATGGTTCCATTTTATCAAGGTTTAGACGTTAATGTTGATTCTGAAACTCCTGGATGAGTCAAGACCCTTTGTTCAGCAGGTCATGTTGTCTCCATCCTCCTCCTCCTTTAGCACAAACGCTTTGACAAGCAAACCTGTCACTAAATCAGGCCAGTGATTTCTGCACCGTACTGTGTAAGATGTCCTCTGTTGAAGCAGCAGCTTCCAGTGAGCCCCTCTGTGTGCATTTTGAGTTTGAAAGAAATAAACAGTTTCTTTGCGTGACGTGAAATTCTTAATGTTTTTCACCCAACCAATTTATTTTGTCCCTTTACAAATTTGATGCGACTTTCATGCAATTTCTGCCTCTTCTTCTTTCACTCATTGTTCTGTGCTTCTTCACATTCCCACAATGCACTGGCCCACAAAAAGGCTCGCTGCCCTCGGCAATGGTTGGGCTGAGCCAAATGAACTCTAGAGGCCTCATTCTCGCCTGTGTGTGTATGTGTGTGAGACGTAGAGAGCGAATGAGAGGATGTTCTGCTGTTTTCTGTCATTGCACAGCTCTTATCAAGAGCTGTTCATCTGCTCGTGCACACAAACCCACGCTCGCAGATGTACAGCACACACAGACAGCCATGCATGAAACATAGTTTGCATTAAATACTTGATGAGGTGTGTGAGGCTGTCAGGCATCGTTCTGCAGCTCGGTGAGAATACTTGTCGCATCCAATGAACAATTTTGTCTTGTGTAACATCTCCTGAGCCTCAATGTAGGGAATCAGCCCAGAGTCCCAACAATCTGCTTATATAAACTTCAGTACATACTTGCATCACATTGTACCACAATGTATAACAACCACACGCATCATTAGAAATGTTTCATGATGCCTAAAAGACAGAAGATATAACACAAGCCTGAAGCGCTTTATTGTTACTTTTTTTAACTTTCTTTTTAAATAAGATTTTTATTCTAGCGGTTCGGTGTGGCAGTGGTTAGAGCTGTCACCTCATAGCAAGAAGTTCACAGGATCGTCTCCTGGCCAGGGGCCTTCCCGGATACTCCAGTCTTCCCTAACAGACTAAATGCATGTACTGTACTTCAGTTACACTGGTATCTCTACATTGTCATCAGGTGTGAGAGTGTGAACAATTGCCCCTCTCATTTGTCTATGTGACCCTGTGAAGAACTTCTAACCTGTCTAGTGTGTACTCTACCTCTCGCATAGTGACTGCTGGAAATAGGTCTACACAACCCGGAAAAATTAAACAAAGAGGATGGCTGGCTGGCTGGCTGGCTGGTTGGCTGGCTGGCTGGCTGGCTGGATGGATGGATGGATGGATGGATGGATGGATGGATGGATGGATGGATGGACAGACATTTATTCTCCTTAATTTGTATTAGCGTATTTGAGTCCAACATTTAGAACTAGATATTTATTCATTTACCAAACTTACTTGACCAAGAGTAACTTCTTACTATAGCACTTCAAAACTTATGGATTAAAAAGTTTTTTTTATACAAAGTATTATTAAATATAGGGAAATGAGTAAAAATCATTGAGATAATAAACTAGAAAAATCAAAGGTCTTGCATTCCTTGGAGGAATGCATGTCACCCTTTCATGCCAAAGTTTTACAATAAGATCACATGTTGAGAAATGACAAAGTTGTAGCTGTTTTGGTCAAACCTTGGACATAACACAATATTGTGAGAAGCCGTGCTTGGAGTTTGTATTGTGAATGACTCTCAGCTCAGACTCTCCTCCAAATGGTATAATACTGTAGTTGTAGTGTGTGAGTTCAGTTCTCTCAGCTTCCTGCAGTCACACGATGGCACCAACGAGCCACACCTGTGGACCATCTCCTTGATGAGCTGCAGGAGTACAAAAGGCTGCAGAAGACCTCCTTTCGCTGCTGGAGCATTACATGCCTAACAGTAGTTGTGCTTCTGGCCACTTTGCATTATCTTGTGATAGATAAACTTTGTGTTCTCACATGTTTCAGCATTAACTTCTGCTGCCTCCCTGTTCCTGGACTCCCGTTGTATGATTCTAGTGCAGGGGTCGGGAACCTATGGCTCGCGAGCCATATATGGCTCTTTTGATGGCTGCAAATGGCTCGCAGACAAATCTTTAATAATAATTTTAAAAAAAGCCGATAAAAATATAAAACATGGCCGCGAGTGGCTGGAGCCAATCACAGCTGTCCGCGGGTGACTGGCACCAACCGGAGCCAATCGGATGATGCGTCACGGACACGGGAGGAGACGTGATCAGGAAGTAAACATCCCTCCTAGCAGCTAGCTTAGCTAGTTGTGGAAACCCGTGTGACGAAGATGGCGGCTAAACGAAAACAAGACGAGGATTATCGTACTTTTCAGCCGGAATGGACAGAGCAATTTGCTTTTGTGGAGAGAGCAGGTTCTGCAGTGTGTCTGATATGCAATGATAAAATTGCCTCGATGAAACGCTCAAATATAAAGCGGCACTTCGACACACGCCATGCTGCCTTTGCATCAAAATATCCTGTGGGGGACAGCAGGAAAAAAGCATGTGAAGAGCTCCTGGGCAGAGTGCAAGCAGGTCAGCAGCACCTCCGTGTTTGGACTCAACAAGGTGACTGGAATTCAGCTAGTTTTGCTGGTGCTTTCACCATTGTGAGAAACGGGAAGCCATTCACAGATGGTGAGTACGCCAAAACATTCATGCTTGATGTTGCCAATGAACTTTTTGACGACTTTTCGGATAAAGACAAGATAATTAAACGAATAAAAGACATGCCATGACACACTACGTGAGGAAAGTCTTGCTGTTTTGCCTCTGAAAGGGACAACAAGAGGGGAGGATTTATTAAAAACTTTCACTGAGTTCACTAAAGAAAAAAATCTACAGATGGACAAACTTATTTCAGTGTGTACTGATGGTGCTCCGTGCATGGTGGGGAAAAACAGAGGATTTGTAGCACTGCTTCGTGAACAGGAAAAGAGACCCATTTTAAGTTTTCACTGCATCCTACATCAGGAGGCGCTTTGTGCTCAGATCTGTGGCGAGCAGCTTGGTGAGGTGATGTCGCTGGTCATTCAGGTGGTCAGCTTAACCTCACTACATATCAACCAGACTACAAGGCCATCAGCAAAACCATGCAGCACCAGAAGTCACATTAAAGGTAAGAAATACTTTATCACTGTTAACAACAGCATAACAATGTTATTAAAAATCATTCAGAGACTTAAAGTACTTTAAAAGTGTTGGGCTTCATAAAATGTACACATTTACTTGTTTTTATTTTAGTTTTAAAAATATTGTACGGCTCTCACGTAATTGCATTTTAAAATATGCGGCGTTTATGGCTCTCTCAGCCAAAAATGTTCCCTACCCCTGTTCTAGTGACTTCCTCAGCTTCCTCGCCTTCTAGCCCCTTGCCTGCTCAATCTGGAACTCTCCTCGGATGTCTTTCTTTACTCGCTGGAACCATTGGATCCCCTGCTCCTTCGACAATCCACAACTCCTCCTGTTCCAGCCCCTTTCCATGCATATTGCTGAATATATCACTGAAAATAAACACTGTTAACTTGTACCTGGTCTTGAGGTCTGTTTAATTCAGTCCCTATTCTCTGGGTATTCCATTAAACCCTACATGTGGAGGTTAATTCAATGGTTACTTTAAGCAGTTCATTATCCAGTGACTCATGAGATATTTTGCTAACAGACAGACATTAACACACACTCAGGCACAATCACAAACATTCTTACCCACTTCAGCAGTGGGCAACAAGATTTTCACAAAAGACTCAAGATGCTGAAATTTTACCTGTTTGAAACACCCACTGCTACAACTTCTTCAAAACACAGTTCAGGTTTTGCTTTCCATAGCACATACTTTAATTTTAATTGCTTCATTTCCTAACACCGCTGTCAACTTTGGGCAAAGGTAACCTTTTATTGTTGGTGAATGGTGCTTGTTTGGAGAAAAATTACAATTTCACTTTAAAGTGAGAAGATCTCCATCGTCATGATAATTACACTGGAAGTTTTTTCAGTTACAGCTGTGGCCATGCTGTGAAAGGAATGGGTTTTCACTTAGAAACAGAAACTCATTCAGATTTTATGCAGCCATTTTCAGCCTTCTCTCTAGAATGTCTTTTTGAGCAAAACCATGTGACCATCTTTGTTTTTCAAGCTCTAAATATGTTGTTTTAATTTTTCATGCTAGAGTAGCCATGCCTGTTAAGCAGTTAATAGGATAGGATCTGTATTGTGTTGCATTTGATATGTCCTACAATTAGAAAATGGAAACTCAGAATAATGTCACTTTCAGAGCTTCCACATTGGAGAATGAGAGAAGAAAACGACCATGACGTTTTTAAGGTTCTTGGAAGGAAGTGAAAGAAAATGTTTCCAAATCCTTTCAACAAACCAATAATCAGCTCCTGGCTATCACATATTTTAACACTCAGCTTCAGCTTTTTAGTTCCAGGAGTTAAATACTACAAGTTTTTTTTTTAAATGCTGGATGTTTAATGCTGGAGCACCCGATCTGATCTGCGCCGTGACCTCGGAAATCAGCTGTTTACGAGCTAATCCGGAAGGTGAACACGATCTCTGAGGATCGCAGATCATCCACTCGGATTGGGACTCTGGACGCTGTACTGGTCAACATCTAAGGGCCACAGCTTGGATCAGTGGAAAAAGTCCCGAATTGGACCATATCAGAGTTGCCCAGCAGGACTCAAGGCTGAAGGAAATTATACTGTCTGCCTGAAGTGAAAAACATTTGTAATCAAAGTCAAAGATAAAGTCAAAGTCAACTTTATTGTCAAAACTGCAATATGTACAGGACATACACAGGATTGAAATTGCGTTTCTCTCAGTCCCTCGGTGCAACAGTAACCATCTAAACACTAAACACTAAAACATTTAATAAACATAAGCATAAAATAGTAAAAGTGTAACACTGTCCTGAGTTTTTTCATAGTAGTATAAAAGTATGAAAATTTACACCAACACTGAAACACCAAACACCCCTAAAACACCAAACACCCAATGAACATAAGCATAAAATGAAATAATAAAAGTGTAATACTGTCCTGAGTTTTTCATAGTAGTATAAAAAGTATAAAAAGTATATCTATAAAATAAACTGAAGGTTCTAGCATTGACATTTGCAAAGAGTGGCACAGCAGCATATGAGTTAATGTACACAGTATATGTATGAGGTAGTTGATGTTGGTATAGAGGCAAAGTGGCATATGCAGTAAGGCACATAAGGCACATTTGGCATCCTTAGATAAGGCTAGTCAGAGAATACTGTATATGTATCAGCAGTAGTGTAGATATAAAAGTAGTGTAAATGTAAACAGTAGTAATAAATGTAAAACAATCCTTATCTGACTTACCCTAAACAGCCTTGGAAAAGGCTGGATATCAAATTTCTCCTGAGACGTGTTTTACTGAGGCAAACAGCTGCACCTACCGCTACCCCCCCCCCCGGAGACTTTTCTATGAGCGTTATCGGAGGCCGGCTGGTTACATCTCAGAACTGTTTGCTATCTGGAATGTCTCATGGACAGAAATCTCACTGCCTCAGTCTCAAAATGCAACATGTGATTGTCTTAAATGTGCTTCTGGTATAGTTTTTTCTGATGTCTCATATGGTGTCATGAAAGACAAAATGTGATATATCTTTTTTTAATACCAACGCTGTGACCCTCATGGTTCTTTCCTTGTTTTCACACCTTTGACCTTCATCCCGATACGGATGGGAGAGGCCGCGCTGAAGAACATAATGTGATATGATGTCTCATGTGGTCTGATAGCAGCAGCTTCACACACTCGCCCCCTTCAGGATGACTGTGCGTACATATTCACGCTGTACTGGTGCAAACTTGTGCAATGTTAATAAAAGTACTTGACTCTGACTAAATGGTTGTATTCCCCAAAGCATTCTGTGGGATGCTAGCTCTCTAACGAGGCGCACGCATTCTCCCTGCTCCCTCTCCTCCTGCTCTTTTTTTGCTCTCTGTCTGTGTATTGGAGCAGCTCCTGTTTTTACATATCTCCCAAAATGGAAACTACTGTTTTGGATCTGACCAACTGGGCTTTCAACGTATGTTACAAAATATTTTCAACAAAGCGACAGGGTGCTGGAGAACCCTCATCTGCACGGATGAGACTCATGCAGCTGGATAAATCTCTGAGGGGATGTGTCTACCTCCGCCATTGACCGAGGATGCTGAAATTGCATATAGTTGGATTTATGATAACAGGTTTCCTGTTTTTGGAATTGTCTGGTTCCTGGTTTATCAACATACAAAGAGGACAGTCGCAGCTAATTTGGACCTTGACAGGCTGCTGTCTATGTGAAGGTTGGTTCATGCTTTGAGGACTCAAAATCAGCTGATTTACGAGTGAAACCATAAGCTGTAAGAGATTTGAATCGCAGGCCACCTGCGACTTTGGGACTTGTCAGCATGAAAAACCATCTTGAAGAGGCTTGTAAGCACGGACCAGTGGAATGCACCCTAATCTGGCCATATCAGACCTTGGAAAACTATCAGTACAGACTCAAGGCTGACAGAAAATACTCTGCCTTAATAAAACAACAACGCTAGTTATCTGAATCTCACCCCATCTGGCCTTGGTACAGGCCGACTTGTAAATGTCTCCTGGGAAATGTGTAAACTAAGGAAAAGCTTTGTCTATTGCAACCTCCCCACCCCCCCCACCCCTTCTGTGGAGTCTTATCAGAACTGTGCCAGCTGACCATCTTCTTAACAGGACAATGGATTATCTGTTAGTGCTTCATGAACCGTCTCTTAAATGCATATTTAACCTGTCATAAATGTGCTTAGCTGGCAGAGATTTTATTTTATGTCTTAAATCTTGCCCTGTAAGGACAAGGTGTGAAGAGATCTTTTTTGTAATGCCACTATCCTCTCCTCATGGCTTTGTCCCTTTTTCTATCTAAAAAAATGTATTCTGAATAAGAATAAGAAGGCCACACTTTATAGCAGCAGCTTTGTGCACTCCGTCCATCTTTTGGACGGCTGTATGTACATGTTCTCGTTGTATCTCAGTGCATTGATAATAAAGCTTATTCAGATTCGGATTCTGATACGGATTCTGGAATGTGCTGGGGTGCATCCTCAGGACAAAGTCCAGCTTGTTCTCAGTGCAGGTATAAATCCAGATGTGTCTTCTCTGATTCTGTTTGTGGTCTTCAATGAGTAGGGTAACTGGTTTAAAAACCTTAGGGTCTTATTTCAGCTTTTGGCAGATTATGTGGTTCTGCTGGTGTCATTAAACCCTGACCTTCAGCAAGAATTGGGTCAGTGTGCAGCAGAACTAGCTCCTCTACGTCTGAGGCAATGGATCTCAACTGGAAAAAGGTGAAATGCTCCCTCTAGGTTAAGAATTTCTGTTTCAAATGAAGAAGTTCAATATTCCTGAGTCGTGAGTGATGACAGGGCATCAGTCGACAGATCGGGGCCTTGTCGACAGTAATAAAGGAATTGTTTTCAGTCTGTTGTGGCATAGAAGTATCTGAGCTGAAGGCAAACCTTTAGATTTACTGGTCTGTCTATTTTCCATCACTCACCTATGGTCAGGAGGAATAGACAATGACCAAAAGAAGGAGATTCCAGTCACAAGCAGCTGAAATGGGCTTCTTCTGTAGGGTAGCCAGGCTCAGCCTTGGAGGAGCACAATCAGTAAAGCCCCTGCTCCTCCACTTCAGCAAGAATCAGCTGAGATGGTTTGGGCGTCTGATTAGGGCACCTCTTTTTGCAAGGTTTAATGGCATGGAGGAGATTCCATTGCAGACTTTAACTGAAAGCATTATACATTGTCTAGTAATCCTTTGGTTCCCCCAGGAGGAGATGCAGAGTGTCACTGGGGAAAAGGGATCTGGGTTTCTTTCTGAAACTTCATCAACTCGACTACAGCCAAGCGTCCAAAAATTATTAGTTTGGGAGTTTCGTGAATCCGTCCGTGGTTCATAATTTATTTTGAAAATTCTACAGAGGAACACACAAACATGCGCAAAAACAGTATTACCCTTGGCGGTGAGCGACAACAAAATGTCACATTTCTGTCATCTGTGTATGTTTCCCATACAAGACGAAATTTGTCTCTGCATTTAACCCAACCACCACCAGGTGGTGCAGTGGGCAGCCATAGAAAGTGCCCGGGGAGCTGGGGAAATAGGTGTGCACTCATAGACACCACAAGGTGTGCAGTGGCCGGGGTTCGAACCTGGGTCTTTCGGGTCCCAAGTCAGCTGTCCTGCCTCTACACCATCTTGGCCCCTCAATTGTAGAATAACTTAAAATTCCTGGATTTGCTTTAATAGTCAAGGTTTAAAATTCTTTATTGTCATTCGTATCACTTGTGGTACATGAGGTGAAACGAAATTGTGTACTCAAGGTCCCAGTTACACACAAATATAGCAAAAATATAAAGTAGCTATAAAAATCTAAGATATATGCTAAAAATAAGAACGTAAAATAAGACACTATATTAAACAGCAACCTGAACATGAGTCTGTTGTGAGGAGATGTGTGTGAATATAGCAGCTTAAAGGCAAGACATCAGCAACATGGATAATCAGCAGCACAGATAAAGTGACATATCATCAATTATAGTGTCAAACCCACCAACACACACTTAGATTTGTCTAAGGAAATAGATACAAACACAAAGATTACTCACACATGTACACATAAATATGTCGGTGGTCTCTGAAGTGGCACCTTTAAGCCAGGTTAGCTTGAGTAACTCAGAAGCAACTCTCCCGCTGTGTAAGTGAACACCACTGCTACACTCCCTGGTCAAACACTTTGGATTACACACACAAATGTGTGTGCATGCATAGTGGCTCCGGTGTAAAACTTGACACTGTGAGGAAATTTGTACGAAAAAGACATAAAAGTGTGAGAAAGAAAAGTTGAGAGGGAATATTTGAGTGGAAAGGAAATGGTAGAAGAAGTGCACGGAGACATGTGACATGGGGCAAGAAATGGAAACTAAAACAGGGGACTGTTCTCTTTTATATGTACTACTGCTGAAATCCTGCTCCCCCTGATCAAACCGCAAGAGAAAAGAGGTGAGGGGGTGCGCGTAGGAGGAGGAAGAGGAAGAGATGCAGAGAGCAGAAGAAAGGAAAAGAGAGGCAGTTGTACAGAGAGGAGAGCAGGGAACAAGAGGGAACAGTGGCAGTTGTCAAAGTAGACCAGTGAAAGTAATTGGAGAGAGGTGTGACAGGGTGGACAAAGATTTGACTTCTTACAAGACATTAGTGCCCTTTCAGCTCCCTGACTGTCCTCCTCCTTTTTTTCAAGCTGTCAACTTTTGTTTCATCACAGACAAGGCACACCGTCATACCTGTTAGAGCAGCAGAAACACTGACATCAGCCCATATATGCACTCAGCTGATGGTGCTGACAGTGACAACCGCCATCTTAGTGATCTGCAGCGGGGAGACAGAGACGCTGTTTAAAGGGCTTCTGAAGAGTACCGTATTTTCCGCCTGATAGGTCGCACCCTTCTATAGGTCGCTTTGTCCAATTATTGGCAATAAATTGGAAAAATCCATAAACAGGTCTCACCTTCAGTTAGGTCGCACCTATGTCACCGCCGACGTAACACGCTATCTACCGCTGACGTGACGCGTCACCGCTGAGACAACCCGGAAATGTGGTCCGAGTGTTTAGCTCTGCTGCAAATGTCTGCCACAGGAGCGCACAGCAAGGCTTTAAGAAGATTAACACGGTTAAAACAATTATTTGTTTGCCAAAAATTATAGCTGACATTATAGCACAAGGGTTCCTGAGCTTAAACGTTCCTTAATCAATTCACGAAATGGTCAAATCAGCTGGATTTAAATTGTTTCGCTTTGACGTCTTCCAAACCATCGCGTGCGCTGCGAAAATAAATTATGAATAAATCGAATTTTATCTCAAACAACTCCAACAGCTAACAGTTTGTAAATGAACACCAAATAATTACTTTCTGTAGGTTTCAAGAAAATCTGCGGTGTGGTTTATGAGCTATTTAGACAAATAGTAGCAGGACAAAAACAGAAGCTAAACGCGACACGTTTACGTCTATAAAACATCAAATTTTATCTCAAACATCTCATAAAGATAGTCACTTGTAAATGTCCATACAGTGATTACTTTCTGTAAGTTTGATAAAAATCTGT
>JBBPBX010029270.1:0-29502 GCA_038048925.1 Garcialebias charrua | reverse complement strand
AAGCACACTCCAACTCATCCAGGCAGCCTATTAGCCACAAGTTACGCTGATATTGATGAGAAAAAACAATGTTTACATATTAATATATTTGGATACAATCTGTGTTTTATCCAGACATTGGCAAAGGCTGGCTAATACCAAATGTCCCGATAATGTCGGTACGTAGTCTGGCGCATAGGCGGGCCAATACGCTTGCACCAACGCACACACACACACACACATAAAATAATACATCTGACAGTCTTAGTTAGAAACATTGTTTGTTGCTCAAGTTTCTTTAAAGAAGAACATGTCTTCTCTCCTACAAAGGAACATGGCAGCAGGGTATAGATTTGCAAACATGGACCTGAACAAAACTCAAATCTCTTGGGGAAAATGGAACGTACATAACAAAAGTGAACAATGTTTGTTCATGCACTGTCATGTTTGGCTAGAAATGTGGGCTTCTTTTGCAGCCGCAGGAACTGGGCTCGTTACAGATCATGAACAGCTCAGTGTATCAAAATCGTAAGTTAAATGTGAGGAGTCTGCTGAAACTTAAAGACCGTGTAAAGTGAATTTCAATATTTTCTTCAATAAACATTATAAATGTCATAATTGTAATCTTGTAAATGAGTAAAAAGTCTCAAAATTGTAGCTCAATTAATTTTGGAGTTATAGATCAAACTGTGTATAAAGATATGTCTGTTTCAGGATTTTTTAGGCGTGTTTTAAATGTGACCGCGTTTCGTCACGCGGTCTTCTTAAGTATAGCCCCACCCCCTGCAGCTCCAGCCGTATAAATTAGATATTCGCCTCGGTGGAGCCGTTCACTCGCGAATCGCAGATAGCATCAGATAGCAATAGCTATAGCTCCTTTTTTGCTAAGAAAATGTGACAGGTCCATTGCATACTTAGTTATCAACGTGATTACTCTATATTTTAATCACCAACACAGACCCCGCATGCGATGTGACCGGGTCGGACCGGGTGCAGCGAGTCCGCTCATCTTCTAAAATAGCGCTTATTATTAAACACATAACAGCGGAGTTATGAATTATAGTTGTGTCCTCAACTTTAAAAACAAAACCAGAGTTGTTTGTGCACTAAAAACAGCGTAACTCTTGGAAAAAGGAGCTGCTGTTACAGCCAGAACTCAGATAAAAACAGAGCAGGTTTACTGGATCTCTGCTGCACCTGTCTGCCTCTCCACACACAGCTCAGGCTGTGAAGAACGATGCCGACCGTCACAGTGGTCACTGTCTGACTCAGAGTCTGAGTCTGGCTCTGGAGGTTCAAATGAGTAGGGCTGGAGAACTCCAATTAGGCTGCCAGCCTTCGCGAACATCTTCAGGGTGCAGGACACGGGCGCAGTACTGCGCTGAAACCACGCCCACGCGCTGACACGCCCCCAGCGTTTCAGACCAGGGCACAATTATGTTTTTTCATTATTTTTGAGACTTAATTTTATAAGGTAAACAATGTTTTTAATCAGTCAGATTTATATGGGTGATTAATAACACATATTTATGCCGTGTGACAAACTCAAAACACACATTTAATTTTACTTTACACGGTCTTTAAGAAGACCGCGTGACGAAACGCGGTCACATTTAAAACTTCTTCTTCTTCTTCTTCTTTCGGCTTTTCCCTTTTCAGGGGTCGCCACAGCGAGTCATCCTCCTCCACCTCACTCTGTCCTCTGCATCCTCTGTCCTCACTCCAACTACCTCCATGTCCTCTCTAACTGCATCCATATATCTCCTCTTTGGTCTCCCTCTTTGTCTTTTTCCTGGCAGCTGCATTTCTAACATCCTTCTACCAATATACCCACTGTCCCTCCTCTGGACATGTCCAAACCATCTCAGTCTGGCCTCCCTAACTTTATCTCCCAGTTGTTTAACATGTGCTGTACCTCTGATGATCTCATTCCTGATCTTATCCATCCTTGTCACTCCTAAGGAGAACCTCAGCATCTTCATTTCTGCCACTTCCAGTTCTTTCTCCTGTCTTTTTGTCAATGCCACTGTCTCCAGACCATACAACATAGCTGGTCTCACCACTGTCTTGTAAACTTTTCCTTTGACCTTTGCTGACACCTTTTTGTCACAAATCACTCCTGAAACTTTTCTCCATCCACTCCATCCTGCCTGGACTCTCTTTTTCACCTCTTTACCACATTCCCCATTTTCCTGTACAGTGGACCCCAAGTACTTGAAGTCCTGCACCTTTGTGACCTCTGCTCCTTGTAGCCTCACTGTTCCACTGGCCTCCCTCTCATTCACACACATGTACTCTGTCTTACTACGACTGACTTTCATTCCTCTTCTTTCAAGAGCATACCTCCACCTCTCCAAGTTCTCTTCCACTTGTTCCCTGTTCTCACCACAGATCACAATGTCATCTGCAAACATCATAGTCCATGGGGATTCCTGCCTGACCTCATCTGTTAGTCGGTCCATCACCAGAGCAAACAAGAAGGGGCTCAGAGCCGATCCTTGATGCAATCCCACCTCCACCTTGAAGGTATCTGTCACACCCACAGCACATCTCACCACTGTCCTGCTGTCCTCATACATGTCCTGTACCAGTCTAACATACTTTTCTGCCACTCCAGATTTCCTCATGCAATACCACACCTCTTCTCTTGGTACCCTGTCATATGCTTTTTCTAAATCCACAAACACACAATGGAGTTCTTTCTGACCCTCTCTGTACTTCTCTATCAACATCCTCAAAGCAAAGATGGCATCTGTGGTGCTCTTTCTTGGCATGAAACCATACTGCTGCTCACAGATAGTTACATCTTGTCTAAGTCTTGCTTCCACAACTCTCTCCCAGATCTTCATTGTGTGGCTCATCAACTTAATTCCCCTGTAGTTGCTACAACTCTGTACATCACCCTTGTTCTTAAAAATGGGAACCAGCACACTTCTTCTCCATTCCTCAGGCATTTTCTCACCCTCAAATATTCCATTAAATATTTGAGTCAAAAACCTCACTGCCATCTCTCCGAGACATTTCCAAACCTCCACTGGTATGTCATCAGGTCCTACTGCCTTCCCCTTCTTCATTCTTTTCAGAGCTTTCCGGACTTCACCCTCACTAATCTTTCCCACTTCCTGGTCCACCGTTTCTATTACCTCCACTCTTCTTTCTCTTTCATTCTCTTCATTCATTAGCTCCTCAAAGTAATCCTTCCATCTTCCCATCACACACTCCTCACTTGTTAGAACATTCCCATTCCCATCTTTAATAAGCCTAACCTGCTGCACATCCTTTCCAGCCTGATCCCTCTGTCTTGCCAATCGGTACAAGTCCTTCTCGCCCTCTTTAGTGTCCAGTCTCCCATATAACTCATTGTACGCCCTCTGCTTTGCCTTAGCTACTTCCCTCTTTGCTCTATGTCCCATCTCCTTATATTCCTGTCTCCTCTCTTCAGTCCTCTCACTGTCATATTTCTTCTTGGCTAATCTCTTTCTTTGAATGGCGTCCTGCACTTAATAATAATAATAATAATAATGAATTCAATTTATAACGCACTTTTCATTAATGAAAATCTCAAAGTGCTACAAGGAGCAACAGAATTAAATGTCAATAAAACAAATAATAAAACAATTAAAATCAATAACAATATCAGCTAAGATCAAAAGTAGAATCATGAGGAGGTAGAGTATGCTTGGTCGAAAAGAAAGGTCTTCAAGTCGCTCTTAAAGTCAACCACAGACTGTGGGGCTCTTAGACAGTCAGGAAGAGAGTTCCACAGGCGGGGGGCAGCCACACTGAAAGCCCGGTCTCCCATGGTCCTTAATTTGGTTCTCGGAATGTGAAGGAGATTGCTGTTCTGTGACCGCAGCGAGCGGGTGGATGAGTATGGAATAAGAATATCCTTCAGATAATCTGGTGAAGTTCCGTGTAAGCATTGATGTGTAATGAGAGCAGTTTTGTACTGAATTCTGTAGGCGACAGGAAGCCAATGAAGGTTATGGAGAATGGGCGTAATATGTTCAAATTTACGAACTCTCAACAAGATCCTTGCTGCACTGTTTTGAATATATTGAAGTTTCTGAAGGTTTTTGCCAGGGATTCCAATAAACAGGGAGTTGCAGTAGTCGAGCCTGGAGGAGACAAAAGCATGGACGAGCTTCTCAGCATCGGAAAAAGTTAGGGATGGGCGAAGTCTGGAGATGTTTCGAAGATGGAAGAAGCAAGTTTTAAACAGATGCTTAATGTGATTTTCAAATGTAAGATTGGAGTCCATTTTTATTCCAAGATTAGTAACAGAGGTGGAGAGGGGGATGTCTTGTCCAGAAAAGGAAAGTGTTGTTATAGGAGATGTTTGTACCTGGTGAGGGGTGCCAATCAGTATGGCCTCAGTCTTGGAGCAGTTTAATTGAAGAAAGTTCTGATTCATCCATGCCCTAATTGCCTCCAGGCAGGCAGAGAGGGCAGTGAGTGAAGATGGAGATGACAAGGTGGAAGATGAGGATGCTCCAGTCCTGATGTAAAGCTGTGTATCGTCGGCATAACAGTGAAAAGAAATGTTGAACTGATTAATAATTTGACCTAAAGGCAGCATGTAAAGGGAAAACAGCAGGGGCCCCAGAACTGACCCCTGAGGGACACCACAGGAGACACCAACTGTCTGGGACGTGGCGTTGCCAAGACTAACACATTCCAGCCTATTGGAGAGGAAAGATTTGAACCAGTCCAGGACTGTGTCGCAGAGACCGACCTCCACATGAAGACGGTGGAGGAGGATACTATGGTCCACAGTGTCGAAGGCTGCAGTGAGGTCAAGGAGGACAAGGATGGAGGGAGAGCCAGTGTCAGCAGCCAAGAGGACATCATTGGTAACCCTCAGCAATGCAGTCTCTGTACTGTGAGCTGCCCTGAATCCAGACTGGAACTTCTCATACAGAGAGTGTTGTTGTAGGTGATCCTGCAGCTGAGCAGCAACAGCTTTTTCCAGCACTTTAGACAGAAAAGGGAGGTGTGAAATTGGGCGGTAATTAGAAAAAATGTTGGGATCCAAATTAGATTTTTTCAGAAGAGGCCTAATGATGGCGGTTTTTAGAGGCAGTGGAACATGACCAGATTGTAGAGACTGATTTATTATTTGAGTGATAAGTGGGCCTATTGCAGAATGATTGGTTTTTATGAGAGACGAGGGGAAAGGATCCAGGGCACAGGATGAAGGCTTCATTTTCTTGATGATGGCCTCCACCTCACTCTGAACAACTTCGTCAAAGCTGTTTAGGGTCCCAGAATGCAGACGGGTGGGTGGCACACTGAGAACGGGGAGGTTGTGGAGCTGAGATCTGATAGTGTCAACTTTGGTTTTAAAAGATGAAAGAAACAGGTCACATTTTTGAGCAGAGTCCTCAAGAGTTTGCTTAATGGGATTAAGCAGACGAGTGATTGTGGAGAAGAGCTGTTTAGAGTTTCCAGGGCAGGTGTTGATGATGTTAGAATAATATTTGGAGCGTGCTTCTTTAAGAGAATAGGCGTATGCTTTCTGATGTTCTTTATATGCCTGCTTATGCACAGACAGACCAGATGATTTTACACGTCTTTCAATAGCACGGCCAGTTGCCTTCATCTTGCGCAGCTCATCAGTGTACCAAGGGGCTGAACGGGAGAAAGACACCAGTCTTGTCTTCAAGGGGGCGTGTAGGTCCAGGAGCTCCCGAAGAGATTGGTTGTAGTAATCCACAGAGTCATCTGCAGAAGAATGATTGACAGCGGTCAGGGTGTGAAGATCGGCAGACAGAACATCAAGGGAAATGTTTTTAAGGTCACGGAACTGGATGGGTCGTTTTGGGTTTGAAGCAGGCGAAGATGAAGGCACTTCCAGGGAGATGACCCTGTGATCTGAGACACCCAGGTCATATACAGATAAGTTATTGATGAGTACAGTGTCTGTAATCACCAAATCCAGAGTATGCCCCCTGCTGTGCGTAGGGGCGTCAACATGTTGAGTGAGATTAAGAGAGTCCAGAAGAGACTTAAAATCTGTTGCCAGAGGTGAAGAAGAATTGTCCACGTGGATATTTAAGTCGCCAAGAAAAATAGTCTTCACAGGGGAGGTGCAGAAAAAAGTGAGGAGGTCATGCATCTCTGAGTTAAATGAAACATGCGGTTTGGGAGGTCTATAAATTAATATAACATTCATCAGGAGTGGGGCTTTGAAGCTGAAAGCCAGACATTCAAAAGAGGAAAAGTCCTGAGAAGACAGATGAGACAGTTTTAAATTACTGCGGTAGATTACAGCCAGACCACCACCGCGGCCAGTGCTGCGGGCTCTCTGCAGATAACTGTATCCAGAGGGACACGCCTCATTCAGAGAACTGAACACATTTGGTTGGTGCCACGTCTCTGTAAGACACATGAGGTCCAAGTTCTTCTCCAGAATGTGATCATGAATTAAACATGACTTGTTGGAAAGAGACTGCACATTGAAAAGTTCTAATTTAATACCAGTTGGAATAGGAGCTTTTTGAACCGGTTTAAGCAGACTGAAATCCACTCCACGTTTTCCTCGCCACTTCGTGCGCAGAGGACTACAAAGGCCTACAGACGCAGCGTTCTGATGACGCCATCGAGGTGCGACACGTCTCTCAGTCCAGACAGCACTAATCGAATCCGAGTTCGCTTGAGAAGAAACGATTTTCCTTCGAGAGCTTCTATGGATGTAACGAGGTCTACGCAGAAGTCCCAGTTGTTTGATGGTGGAAACAGAAAGAGGAATGGAGCAGTTGTTAAGTTCAAACAACTGCGAAGCGGAGTACGTCAACATCCACGAGCCGGTGGAGGCTAGCACAGAGCTAGCCGCTAGCAGCAGGCCCACGGCTCCGAGAAAGATATACAAGAAGCAGAGAGAGGTAACTCGAACGAGCATTACCTTGAAGGAGTACAGAAGAGAGTCCAGAACAGTCCAGAGGACACAGGAAGTTGAGAGAGGCAGCAGGTAAGCGAACAATAAATGCAGCTACGTGATACTCGAAGCTAAATTCGTGTTTAAGCTAGCGGGAGCTAGCAGCCCCTACTATTAAAGTTCCGGTTAGACTAGGAAAGTTTTCTATCTAATGAATCAAGCAAACAAGTCAAATCTTGGCTTCGCCACGATCTCCCATCCTGAGCAAGCACAATGGCATCAGTGGAAAGGAAAAACTCCCTTTTAGAAGGAAGAAACCTCTAGCAGACCCAGGCTCAGGACAAGCGGTCATCTGCTTTGACCGGCAACTTATAATGTTTGCAGATCCACAACGCAGTCAGAAAAGACAGTTGCTCTAAAACTAACTAACTAAAACACAAAACTTAATCACAGAAAGGTAGAAATGTCCGCGTCCGTTCACACAGGTGCTGTACACAGGCTTGCGCCTGCCGCACTCTGCGTTCAAGAAAGGTAGAAAGGTTCAAAGAAAGGTAGAAATGTCCGCGTCCGTTCACACAGGTGCTGTACACAGGCTTTGCGCCTGTCGCACTCTGCGTTCAAGAAAGGTAGAAATGTCCAACAAGGCTCGGTGAAAAAAACAGCAGAAAGTAATAAAAAAGGCTTCAAAAAGCAAAAAGTATGAGGAGCAGCGGCAGCCAAGGTGTGCCCGCGTCCACTTCCTCCACAGGTGCTCAGTCACTGACAGGTGCTCAGTCACTGACAGGTGCTCAGTCACTGACAGGTGCTCAGTCACTGACAGGTGCTCAGTCACTGCACTTCACTATTCCACCACCAGGTTTCCTTATCATCCATTCTCTGTCCAGATGACACACCAAGTACCTTCCTACCTGTCTCTCTAATTACTGTTGCTGTAGTAGCCCAGTCACTTGGAAGCTCTTTCTTACCACCCAGAGCCTTTAACAGCTCGTCTCTGAATTTCTCACAACATTCTTCCTTCTTTAGCTTCCACCATTTGGTCTTCTTCTCTGATTTTACTCTTTTTCTCTTCTTCGCAACAACAGTCATTCTACACACAACCATCCGATGCTGTCTGGCCACACTCTCCCCTGCCACAACCTTACAGTCTCCAATCTCCTTCAGGTTTCCTCTTCTACACAGAATGTAGTCGATCTGCGTACTCCTTCCTCCACTCTTATAGGTCACTCTATGTTCCTCCCTCTTTTGGAAATAGGTATTGACTATAGCCATTTCCATTCTCTTGGCAAAATCCACCACCATCTGTCCTTCCTGGTTTCTTTCCTTGACACCAAACCTACCCATCACTTCCTCATCCCCTCTGTTTCCTTCACCAACATGTCCATTCAGGTCTGCTCCAATCACCACTCTTTCCTCCCTGGGAATACTCTCTATCACTTCATCCAAATCTTTCCAAAATTTATCTTTCTCCTCCTCATCACATCCAACCTGTGGAGCATAACCACTTACTATGTTTAGCATCAGACCTTCTACTTCTACCTTTAGACACATCACCCTATCTGACACTCTCTTCACCTCTACTACATTCTTTGCCAACTCCTCCTTCAGGACCACCCCTACTCCATTTCTCTTTCTATCCACACCATGGTAAAACAGTTTAAACCCTGCTCCAATACTGCGAGCCTTGCTGCCCTTCCACTTGGTCTCTTGGACACATAAAACATCTACCTTTCTTCTCTGCATCATGTCAGCCAGCTCTCTACCTTTGCCTGTCATTGTCCCCACATTTAGAGTTGCAACCCTCAGTCCTACATTCTTCACTTTCCTCCTCTCCCTCTGTCTCCTGACACGTTTTCCTCCTCGGCGTCTTCGACTAACAGTAGTACAATTTCCGCCGGCACCCTGTTTGTCAACAGCACCGGTGGCGGACGTTGTTAACCCGGGCCTCGACCGATCCGGTATGGTTTCACTTTGATGAACTCGCATTATGGTTTTGGCAAGTGTTTTACGTCGGATGCCATTCCTGACACAACCCTCACCATTTACCCGGGCTTGGGACCGGCACAAGAGATACACTGGCTTGTGCTCCCTAGTGGCCGGTCACATTTAAAACACGCCTAAAAAATCCTGAAACAGACATATCGTTATACACAGATTGATCTATAACTCCAAAATTAATTGAGCTACAATTTTGAGACTTTTTACTCATTTACAAGATTACAATTATGACATTTATAATGTTTATTGAAGAAAATATTGAAATTCACTTTACACGGTCTTTAAGCTCAGGAACACTTCTGATATAACGTCAGCTAAGAAATATATTTTTTCTCAGCAAAGAAATAATAGTTTTTTACCTTGTTTTTATGAAAATTCCTTCGTGGCGGCAGCCATTTTAACTGACGACGTCAGTCGACGTCGTTCAAAACTCCGCCTTCTGTTCTCTGATTGGTCCGGTCAAAAATCGACCGGAGAAATCGTTTTCTATGGGAGAAAGTCCAGACCCTAGTACAAAGCGAAGTGAAGGACAAGGGTCTGGTTTTAACCAGGCTAGGTGTACAGTAGTCCCTCGCTACTTCGCGGTTCGTTTTTCACAGACTCAATATATCACGGTTTTTCAAAGTAAGATTGGACATGACACAATTGGCTGATTGATGGATGAGCCATAGCCTGGCCCTCGCCTTCCTACGCAGCTCCGCTCAATTCTCATTTCCCTTCACTGCACAGTCTGGGACTTCTCCCATAGACAACGATTTCTCCGGCTGATTTTTGACCGGACCAATCAGAGAACAGAAGGCGGAGTTTTTGGCCCCTAACCCACGCCCCCACCTGTCCCAGCGCGCAGCCAGCGAGCATTCGCATGTTCTCATTCAAAGCGATGCAAAGCGATGCAGGACTGTTTTATATGTGACACAAATGTATTAATTTCCCCTTCTTAATCCCTTATCTGGAGTTTTCTTTGTTTTTTTGCCAAAAGTCAAGTGATCGCTCCCTCCTCCCTCCTCCTCTTCCTCCTCTCCCTCCTCTCCCTCCGCTGAGTGCAAATGAATGAGGAAATGGCAGGTTGTCACGAGAGAATTAAACTCGGGTTTTACGTTGCTGCCCGAGTCCCTGCAGATTTTCTGATCTTCTGGTGTGCTGGACCAGAGCTCCATGGTTTTATTTAATTTTTTTAGAACGTTTTATTAACATATAAACACAGAATATTCATTCATTCATTCATTCAACCTTTATTTATACAGGCTAGCCTTGTTGAGTCACGGGGACTCATTTACAAGAGGGACCTGTCTCACTCACACCAAACAACCATCCACTCTCACACTCACACCTAGGGTCAATTTAGAGTCACCAATCAGCCTAACAAGCATGTTTTTTGGTCTGTGGGAGGAAACCGGAGTACCCGGAGGAAACCCACGCATGCACGGGGAGAACATGCAAACTCCACCCAGAAAGGCCCCGGACCGGGATTTGAACCGGCAACCTTCTCGCTGAGAGGCAGCAGCTCTACCAGTTGTGCCACCGTGCTGCCCATATATCAATATGCAGCGGCAGCGAGAGAAAATGCAGCAGGAGGCGGAGCAGATGTCAAGTTCAACAGAGCACGGGGGAGCAGCCATATATGACTCTGAGGGGAGGGAGCAGAATGCTTTTCCCTGTTCAAAATATTTCTAAGATCCAATGGTTTTGTTCCTCAGCAGAGGCCAACGCCTCCAGCAAGAATCGGTTCTCTATGGAGAAAGTCCAGACCCTAGTATGAAGCAAAGTGAAGGACAAGGGTCTGGTTTTAACCAGGCTAGATGAGCCATGTTGTTTATTTAAAATAAATTATTTTAAATGATTTTGCACCATCTGTGCAGCCCATAAGTGTAGGGGAAAGCTCCCTCCTGCAGCTGATCAGCTGATCTCCTTCTCTGCCACACACACATTTCTCCTGCTGCAGCTCCCTTTGCTGTCCAGATGCACCGATCGATTTTTATCTTCCAACTTAAAATTCAAAGTATGTCAAATTGAAAAATCATCATAATCACAAAATATGTTTCTGTTTAAGTTTATTAAATTTGTTCATTTTTTTACAATAGAAAAGTGTTAAAAGTTATTCTTAATTATTTTATAACTTCTATGTTCAGTTGTTGAAGTGTAATTGATCAAGAAGAACATTTCTGCTCCGTGATGCAGAGCTGAAGCTGTGTGACATCTCTTTGACGTCCTGCTGCACTTCTCATGGATTGTTTATTTAAAATATTACAGTATTTAAATTTAAACTGTTTATTTAAGGAGAGAGATTGGGAGTAACAGGTGATGAGTGTGATTACAGCCTGGCACATGTCATGACAAAGTTTACTGAACTTGAACTACTGTATCCATACGTCGTGGTTTTTCACTTATCGCAGGTGGGCGTGGTCCCAAACACCCACAATAAACAAGGGACTACTGTATTTAATAATTTAGTTGAATATTTAATGATTTTATTATGTATTTAATAATTAAATTATACATTTAATTGTTATATATATAAATTATATATTTATTTTTTTATTTTGTCACATTCCGTCCTCCATAAAGAATTGTTGCTGAATTAAAAGCCCCAAATTATACTGTATCTGCAGTCTCCAAACTGTAGATTTAAGTAACTCTGGCATCGCAACATCTTTTTTTTGGGTCTAGATGCCACCAGGAGACAATTTTTTTTAATTAAGGCTGCTGATGCATAAGCGCAGAAGCATGTTATTAATATTCAGCAGTTATTCTGTCAGTTTTTTGATGTGCTACTATTTTGGTACAACCTACACAAAAATACTGCACAACAAAACATGGGGATAAGCTAAAACATAAGACAGAATAGTGGGCTGTGAGTTTTTCCATTGTACAGTGTACAGTTCAACAAAGTTGCCACAGATGCGTGGTTAGCATGGCGACCCTAACGAGCCACTGGGAGCAGCTTTCATTTCTTCTGATCTTGGTTCTCTTGATGCTTCTTATTTCGTTTATTGTATGAGGTTGAGTCTGGGTCAAGATAAGTCTTGGTACAGGAAGTTGTCCGACTGAGTGGAAGTCTTTAATAAAGCCCGAGTGTGAGTCAGTTTGAATAATTACGTTGTTCATGCTGAAAACAGTGCATAACAAAGATTTAAATCTTCGGTCAAGTCGTCTCTTGATTGCCCTTCTGGTAAGTTTTGGTACTTTCCATAATTCAGTTTAATCCTCCCATGGATAAAACGCATTAGTCTGTGCACAATGGAGCAACTGTGAATAAGCACGTTGGTGTGAGCAAAGAATGCAAAAATCTCATGGAAGGAAACCTCGGAGAGATTTAGGGATGTGAAAACAGCTAAATGTCCTAACTGTGCTGAAATGTTTCTAAATAGGGACTAACTTTCTCTAGTTGTTGTGGAAGAATGTTATTTGTAGCTTTTTGGATAAATGCACATGCTGCCACACCAAACACCTCCAGTGCACATTTAGTCTTTTTTCAGATCAAGTTTATGAATATAAGAGTCACATTTTTGCTTGATTCAAGACTCATGTTAGGCAGGGTAAAGATTTTGAAAGAAAAAGGTCATGGATCCACACGGACATGTTTTCTTGTTGCTCTAATCAGCTCAGCCAAATCTTTTCTGTTACCGTATGTAAAGCTCTCAATGACGTGTTTTGTCTTTTGTCTGAAGGCCTATTGCAACAATGTGTGCATAAAATATGAACAACATAAAGCTGAATGATGATGCTGCCGTGAGCCGTGCATGTTCTTTGACAGTGTTGTGTGGTGACGGTGTGGGTTTACCGTCTGCCCTGGCTGCACTCCCGAGCAGCTCCGGCCCTTGGCAGTGGACCCGTGAGGACAAAGAGGAGAGATGGACACCCAGTACCTGCTGACTGCCTCGTCCTCCACTGACACGGACACCGCCACCTCTGACAACAACCTCTAAGGAGAGCAAAGACAAAAACAGATCAAAAAGATACATTTAATGTAGCACCCGATCCTAAAAATATCCAACTGTTTGTGCTGATTGTAAGCACGTCTTCTTTTTTCTGACTCACAGGAGGATTCAAGGGGGACGAGGAGGAGGTGAGGCTAAAAATAGCATTTTTGTGCTCATTTGTGATCAGGACACATAGTTTTTGTGTGGATCTGATGGCTATTTATAATGGTAGCTCTGTTCTGGCCCTGTCGCTTTGTGTGTTCATGCATATGCGTAGCTGTGCGCCCAGATCTGTGGATTCAGCAGATTCTAAAGGGAAACAATGGAGTGCTGTGGTGCATGCTAAATTATAGCTTGGATCATGGCTGAACTATACCATACCAACTTTATTCCTAAAGCACTTTATACAACCGTAGGACCAAAGTGCTGTACACAAAACACAAAATAGAAAGGTCAGGTATAACAACAATACTTAAAATAATAAAATTTCACATAATAAAACAAAATCAAACATCTCGTCGGATTGCGCCAAAAGCCAAAGAAAAAAGACGAGTTTTAAGAAGAGACTTAAAAACAGCAAGGGAAGAGGCCTGTCTTATGTCACTCGGAAGATCATTCCAGAGTTTAGGGGCAATCACAGAAAAAGCACGGTCACCTCTGAGCTTAAGCTTAGTTTTCGGGATCTTCAGAAACTGCTGGTCAGTTGATCTGAGAGAACGGGAAGGAGTGTAAAAATGTAGCAGCTCAGTCAAGTAAGGAGGAGAGTGGCCATTTAGAGCTTTAAAAGTGAATAAAAATATCTTAAAGTGAATCCTATAATATACTGGTAACCAATGCAAAGAGGCCAAAACAGGGGAAATATTGTCAAATTTCCATGTACCTGTTAAAAGTTGTGTGGCAGCATTTTGAACCCTTTGAAGCTGGGAAATGCATGAATCACTTATGCCAGCATAAAGTGCATTACAATAATCCAGCCGTGTGGTCACGAATGCATGGATTGCTGTTTCAAAATGCTGCCTTGGAAGAATGGGTTTCACTTTAGCTAACTGCCTTCAGTGAAAAAAGCTAGATCTCACAACTGTTTTCATATGAGATTCCAGCCTTAGATCTGCATCTATCTTTACCCCCAGATTCGTAACAACTGGCTTGATATATTGAGTCAGTAGGCAGTCAACAGGCAAAGACTTTCCATATGAACTTCCAAAAATCACCATCTCTTATTTTGTCTTCATTCAGTTTCAAAAATTTTAGAGACATCCAAGTCTTCAAATCTTCCAAACATAGAAGCAAAGACTGGAGAGAAGTGGAATCTGCTTTCTTTACTGGTACATAGATCTGTGTATCATCTGCGTAGCAATGAAAGGCAATCCCGTACTTTCTAAAAACGGAGCCAAGAGGAAGAAGATACAACAGGAATAGAAGAGGGCCCAAAAATGAGCCCTGTGGAACACCATATGAAAGAGGAGCAGGAACTAACGTCTAGTCTCATAAAAATACATTTTTAAAACATCCTAACCTGCTCTAACAACTTCTTTTATCTGTTTTCTAATCTTAACTATAACGGCAAAACATTTGCTGTAATCTGATTTATCACATTAGGAACTTCAAGTTGCAGAGTAAGTCTTTGTTGTCAGCAGCACACCCCTTTTAATAAAGCCTGTTCTGAAATGTTCAAAAACCAATTTGAGTGCAGATCAGACAGCACCTAGCTATTTCAGAGAAAGAGATGTGTTGGCTCTTTTGTGCTGCTGTACTTCACTTGTCTCTGCTGGAAAGGCAAACAGGACACAGAGGAAGGACAAAGAGCTCTTAAAGGGGAAGCACATGTACCGGTAAGCAGTTTTACCTTGTATGCATCTACCACCAGGT
Organism: Garcialebias charrua; assembly: GCA_038048925.1. Lineage (NCBI taxonomy): Eukaryota > Metazoa > Chordata > Actinopteri > Cyprinodontiformes > Rivulidae > Garcialebias > Garcialebias charrua. Next base: position 14,862 of record JBBPBX010029270.1, on the reverse strand, counting down.
CTATGAGGTTTGGCCCCTGGAAGAGGCCTAACTTCCCCAGGTAGGATCCAGGCAGCAGCCGAACCAACTCCTAGAGACACAAAGAGAGGTAAAAACAATGATTCAAATTGATCTCCGTCCATTAAAAAGTCTTTGGAGACATAGAGGGATGTTGCAGTGTTTGTCCGTAGTCATGTAGATTACCTCATACCACTGGTACTGCAGCTTCTCCACAGCAAAGACGGAGTAGATGTGGTTTTCAAGCAGCTTGTCCGAGAGCTGACCCAAGCTGGGGTGATCCTGTCGACGTGGGAGTTGTGGTTTTAATGCTTCAAACTGCTGCGTATCAAGTAATACCAGTTTGGTTGTCTCACCATCCTGGTGCTGCCAGTGTAGACGTTGTTCTCCAGGTGACAGCGGCCGTCGTGTGGCACGACAATCCCACCGAGCCGGCTGTCCAGGGCGAGGTGAGACGGCTGGTCAGTCATCAGAAGCAACAGACGCTTCGCCTCCGGTCGCCATCCGACTGCATTCTGACCAAACGTAGATAGAAGGATGGATGAATGAATGGATGGATGAATGAATGAATGAATGAATGGATGGATGGATGAATGAATGAATGGATGAATGGATGGATGGATGGATGAATGAATGGGTGAATGAATGGATCAATGAATGAATGAATGAATGAATGAATGAATGGATGAATGAATGAAATTTCATATTGCAGTTGGACATAAGTTCAGAAAAATTGTGTTTCCAGGAATAAATGTTGAGATGCTGCGTAAAATGTTAATAAAAATCAAAAGCACCTTTTTTTAAATCTTCTTTCGGCTCTCCCTTCTTCAGGGGTCACCAGCGAACTAACTCGCACAAATACTTGGCAGTTAGGTTGTTTTTATTTACACTGGATGTCCTTCCTGACACAACCACAGACCACTGAGCAGAGAGCTGCCATCCAGGACACCCGGAGGAGCCGACGGTGGGGGTCAAGTGCCCCGCTCAAGGATCCAGAGTAGGGCGAATGAGGGTGGAGACAGGTGTTGGTGCTTCACCTACCCTACCCACATTTTAATGTTGTCTGTACCGGGGCTTGAACCGACAATCTTCCAATCACAGGCCCACCTTCTCCAACCTCTGTGCCATCACTCCCCAAAGCACCTATTTGCAAACCCTTTAAACTATTTGGATGATTAAAAGTAATGCTCAAATTAGGCTCTGGTGGTCCTTTTGAAATATAAACCCTAATTTAGAAGACTAAAACCCAATGGAACTGAAAAAAGCTCATAAATAAATAAAAGACAAACTGGAACACCTTGCATTTAGTTGGAATAACAGAAGGGAGTGGTGGTGCAGAGATTAAAAGTGCGTCTGTGACCAGATAGGTTCTGGTTCAACTCCCTGGACTAACAACCTAAAAAATTGGGGTGGAAAATTCCTGCCTCCACCTTCATTTGCTCCACTCTTGGCACTTGAGCAAGGCCCTTAACCCCCACCAACTCAAGTTCAAGTTGTGTTTACTTGTCATATGCAAGGTTAACACAAGCTTAACACAAGATTAACAGTACTGTACAGTGAAATGCATTTCAGTACAGCCCATCCAAAGAAACAAACAAACAAACAAACAAACAAACAAACAAACAAACAAACAAACAAACAAACAAACAAACAAACAAACAAACACACATGGGTAGACGGGGTGTCTGAGGCTTTCAGCAACTGAGAGGTGCTCCTCTTTCATTAGATTAGAAAAAGGGGAAACACAAGGGAAGAAAAGGTAAAAAAAAAAATCATATCTCGTACTGTGCCCTTGAACAGCACACAGCATGAGGTTGCAAAAAAACCTGCACAAAAAAGCAACACACAGAAATAGACATAGCCATATCGTGTGGAGTGGGTGGAACAGGCTGCCAGGTGAGTGACGCACCCACAGGTGCCTTCCCATCTCCCACTGGCAGTGTTTCCCCTAGTGAACTTGCCATGGTGGGGTACTCATTTCATCCATGAATTTTGTTGACAGGGAGGACGGAGACATGTCTGAGTGCAGCTTGAACCAACAGTTTTTGAGCCGGGGGGGGGCTAGAGTGCCTGTATTGCGCACTGCTAGCTTAGCAGGACACGTTTGAGTAGTGCATTGTTTATACAGACAGTTTTTGAGTGTGTGTGTGTGGGGGTTCAGCTTGAGAGAGGAGGCAATGTGACTGCTGCCTTTAGCTTTTTAGCTAGAGAGCCTGTATTTTATGCTGCTAGCGTAGTGTTATGTCAGTGCCTGGTGGGGGAGTGTCAAGTTCGGTTTGGTAGGTGGGGTGCTCAGTTCCGTTGGCGGGGTGGGGCACCCCACTTATATAATGGTAGGTGAAACACTGCTGCACCAGGGGAGGGGCAATGAGGGAGGCCAGCGAAGGCATGAGTTTGAGGGGAAGTCAGAGGCACCCAGCCATAGTCCTGATAAGAGGGGGTGCCATTTTTATCAGCCGGCTCCGTTGAGCTCTGACACAAGTCCATATACAGTACTTTAATAGAGATAGTCAGCCATCCAAGGCCAGAGCCAGATTCAGATATCAACATTTGTTTTGGGTCAGGCCGAGCTCTGTTAATTTCCGTCGGCCTTTACAGTCTCACTTGTACATCTCATCTCATGGCATCTCCAAACAGCCACAACTGTGATTACATACACCAAGATCTAGACCTTCCCACTGTCCATGTACACTGCCAGCAAGTTCTACAGTCCTGAAAAGAGATGGCACGTCTATCAGCTGACTCAGCTCTGATACAGGTCCACAGATAGTTCACATGAGTCTGAGTGTTGCCAAGCACGGCACATTCTTCACACATGCCAGGCCGCTTAACAGCTGCTGACGTTTAGTATTTGTCAATAAACCAACTTCAAAAAAGCAGAAATTCTATTATCATAAATCCAGTTATGTACATCCCCCAGGAATAGTGTTCAGTGGAGGTAAGGGGGCTCTCCTTCACCCTATCTTCTTGTTGAGAACATTTGATCAATTGCGCTGAGAAACCAGCTGACCAGATCCATAGTTTATAATTAGGAAGATATTCAAAATGAGGCTCGGAAAACGGTTCACAGGACAAAGAGCAGAGCAGGGATGGAGCGGAGGAAGAAGCATCTGCCTTCGCAGAGGCCAAGCAAGAAGAAAGTCTTCTGCTCCCTCGAGCACCCTAGATGGCAGCTCTCTGCTCCACAGAGAGGGCTGTGGTAGCTCGGTGTCTGTAGTTGCGTCAGGAAGGACATCCAGTGTTGTCAAGTCTTTGTACGCGTTAGTTCACTGTGGCGACCCCTGAAGAAGGGAGCAGCCGAAAGAAGAAGAAAACAGATGACTGCTTGATTGTTGGAGGGATTTTTAGTTATAGAATCTATAATAATAATAATAATAATAATTAAAAAAACATCCATCATAAGTTAAGATGAGGTGGAAGTTTACCATTTTGTAAACAACTCTTTGGGTAAAGAGATTTCATGATAAAATTGTAAAGTTTAAAAGTTAAACAATTTAAGAATACAATATTTCAGTAAAAGTAAAAAAAAAAGAGTTGAAACTCAACTAAATATGTTTAAAAATAGTGAAAGTTGCAGTGCTGAGGCAGCCTTACGTCTAAACACAGACACAGAGACTGCACACACAGTAAACACAACCTATACATCAGACCACATGTTACAGAGAGCACCAAACATCTCCACCAGACCAACGACGACTCCTTTGATTCTGGGAATAAGTTTCACAAATCCCCCCATAGCCATTGTTCCGGTAACCTCCTAAATCACAGCTTATCAACAGTCAGACGTACTGATGTGGAAAACCGTGCGTGCTTCATATGTTCAAGATTTACAAGTGTGGTCAAAGAAGAAAAAAAACATGCACACGCAAACATTTCATTCATCTGAACTGCATTAGTTTCCACGATGCTCAGGTCTTTCTGCAAAACCAAATGAGAGGAAAAGCAGCAGAGGTTCCACTATCAGACAGAGAGGCTCCATCTTCACGCCCGTGAATCACCGGAGACAGTGTGAGAAAATGGGAGGGTGTGTGTTCAAGTGTATTTAAGGAAAGTCAGAGCTTATAGTAGCTATGATGTCATGGAGAGTCTATTTCTGGACTTGACCACCATGGTGGTGATTCCCTGAAATGTGGTGAGCCGTGGCCCCTTCACATGTTCTGACTCAAAGCCCCCCTGCAGCCGGTTGCTCCGGCAGTGATGTCACTATTATATGAGATTCCAGTGTTCACATGCGCTGCTGAGTCAGAGGGCCTCCACTGTCCCGCAGCCGGATCAGTAAACGTCCCACCCACCTGACAGACGGCCGCCTGCAGCATGGCGTCCAGGCCTCCTTCAGGTGTATCCATGTTCCCGGAGATGCGCTGGCGCTTGATCACACGCGTGAACTCGCTCATGTTCCCGGTCATGCTGAGGACGTGGTGGAAACCGTGGGCCGGACGACAGCGGATCTCATAGTCACTGGTGACGAGTACAAACCAGACAAAAAACATTCAGGGACGTGGAGTTGTTGAGAGAGGACCCACTGAAGCTGCAGATCCTTTGTGATGAGCTCACAGAAGTGGACTCATACAGAACAGGACATCTGGCCAAATGTGTGCAAAAGTTTTAAATCCTCCCCGTTTGTTTGTGTTTTGCTTTCAAGGAGCCGCTCTCTTGTAATCTTTAAAGGGGACCACATATTCAAAATTCACTTTTTATGTTTTTTTACTCAACTTTGGGTATTTACTTCATAAAAAAACAGTCCTAAGGCCAAAAAAATGCACCCAGTGGTTTATTTACTCTAAGTAGATTTATTTATCTTTGATAAATACACTTCGTTTCCCACTTCCTGCGGTTTGTGACGTCACAAACCGCAGCCAACCACCTCAAACCTGAGTCCAGCCCCTCACCTAGCAACCCCTGGTGATGCTCCACCCACTTCAGTATAAAACACGTCACGGTTGCCGAGACGTTGAAACTGTGCACACACACACTCTCGCGGGGCGACAGTCTGTAACGTACAAGCACCACTGATATACTTTTCAGATTAGCAACTTATTTAGTTTAAGAATACTTTTCACTTCATCAAAATCTAATCAAAACTTCAGTGTTCTGAATGTAGGTGGTTGTATTTGTTTCTTATACGATGAAGGACTGCTTTTAGCATAACTGCCAGGTTGGCCTAGAGGTAATGAATTGGACTGTCACCCGAAGGACTGGGGTTTGCTTCCCGGTCATGGCATTTTTTTTTTTTAAGCCTTTTGTTTTGGAGAGATTTCATGTGTACAGCACTTTGTTGCAGCTGTGGTTGTTTTAAATGGCTTTATAAATAAAGTATAATTGTTATTTTTACGTTTTAGTTCAATTTTTAGCGATCGCTCTCAACACGCAGCTGGGAGAAATAAAACGAGCAGACCGCCGGCGAAGACACCATCTGCGTGCGGGAGCTGCTCGGAGCTACTGGCTTTTGAGGTCCATGGGGTCCGGTCAGAGGTTGCCTCATGCGGATAAATTAACTGGAGACACTTGGTGAACTTTGTTTGTGTGTGGACTGAAGCAGCGATCGCTCCCAAAAGCGCCGCATGCAACGAGCGGAGCTAGCACCGTCCGCTCGGAGGAGGAAAAGCTATCATTAGCCTCGGAGGTGGGCTAATGCTAAAAAAAGGAGCTGCAAATGACGGCACACTGACAGCTTTCGGTAAGTTATCTTAAGCTAGCACTAACAGTAAGTCAAATGAGTAATAAAAAAAGAGCTAATTTTAAAACAACAACATATTAGAGATACTGGCTTTTACAGAGGGCGTAGTTAATGTAAACAGATCTTTGTAGGGCGTGGCTTTCAGACCTCATTATCATAAACCGGTCGTTTTGAACGGAAGTGAAATTTGGCAGAATTAGAAAGAGGATATTTTATTATCTAAGCATTATTTTGTTTATAAAATTGAATGAAAATGGTCTGGAAAGCCCACAGATACACCACAAAAAATTATATGACCTATAAGTTTTTAAAGCTTTCTGAAAGTGTTTTAAAGTTGGCTGCTTTTTATTAAACTGATTTTCTTTCATGACTTTGTACTTGAACACATAATGAGGAGTGTGCGATAAAGAAAAACGAAGGTCAGTTCTAAAAAGTCATTTTACAAATGTACAACAAACTACCAGTAACTACAAATGTATTTATTTATAATCCACCAAAGACCTGACAGAGGACCTGAGAGATGGATCATCCTTCAGCTGATCATCTGCTGTATGTCACTTCTCTGGGAATCAATCACCTTGATTTGTGCTAAAATGACTTGTGTTAAACTGTGTGGTATTTTTCACACATGCAACTAAAGAAAATGTAACAAGTTGTGTATTTATCACAAGCTGCTATAGAGGCCACAGCAAAACTTTCAAAGAGGATTTAAAGAACTGCATCAGCATACATCAGAGTGATTTAAAGAACTGTTTATCAGACGAAATGGAAATGTAAAGAAATGAGGGTTGATTCAAGACTTTTGCACAGTACTACATGTCCAAAAGTCAATGGCTGATGTTCCTAAAGCTCTTGCTGCCCAATTTGTTTGTTTAGGTTATGAACAAAACTGAAAATCTTATTCATTTATTAAGGTTGGGACATGTGAATTATCCTTCTGAACACATTAATAGCAGACGGTGGCAACAAAACTTTAGTGAAAATTTAAAATACAGGTAGTCCTCGACTTACGACGGTCTCGAGTTATGACGTTTCGTGGTTAAGACGCATCTCCCATTTAAAATAAATAAATAGATAAATAATTTTTAAATTTTATTTTGAAAAGCCGAGTTACGCAGTTACGCAGTTTCCGGTTTTACGTAGCTGCGGAGGAATTCTGCCCTGTACTCTCTAAAAAAGCTAAGTCTGGTCCTCTAGACCAGGGGTCACCAACCTTTTTGAAACTGAGAGCTACTTCGTGGGTACGGAGTCATACAAAGTGCACCAGTTTGATAAACTCATCGGAAATAACAAAGAGTAAATTGAAAAAATGTATAATAAACATATTTTTAAGAACATATTTTTAAGATAGACATTTTAAAATATATATAAATACAAAAAAAGAATAACAACTGAATAAAATGAAATTTTAAATGCAGCTTAGTAGTGAGTTGTGCTATTTTTAGAACAGGTCCGGGGGCACCTCAAATGGTCCTTGGGGGCACCCGGGTGCCCGCGGGCACCGTGTTGGTGACCCCTGCTCTAGACATTCAAAAAACAAAACAAAACTGTACTGTGAACGCGGTTTTATGTCGTAAACGAATACGGAGGATGGACCGAGCTGGACGGCGGTTTTATGTCGTAAACTAATGGAGAATACGGAGGAGGGACGGAGGAAACGGCTTCACCAGCATACCAGTAGGAAATTAACTCTTTTTTTCCTTCATTATGGCTCCAAATGTATGTGTTTTGATAATTATGTAGGGTACTGTGTTAGAACAGGCTAAGTGCATGGTAAAATACTGTACATGTATATGGTGCAGTATGTACGTATGTTCTGACTTACGTCGAAATTCGGTTTACGACGTCGCGTAGGAACGGATCTCCATCGTAAGTCGAGGACTACTTGTAAATGTAATTCATTTATTTGAAAACTCAATGAAAAACTGTTTTGCTGTATCAAATGTCATGCTTATAAATCCAGGTACAGAATCCAACAATGTTCAGTCAGGTCATCTGGATGGTTTTGTTCTTGCTGTTGCTGAGACGTTTCATCCTTCATCCAAAGGACTTCATCAGTCTGAGAAGTCAACATGAACTCAGTCCCACAGGCAGCACACTCCCACTCCTGGGCCCCGCCCCAGAAACCATCTCATCACCAGCAAACTGGTTGGTCCACTATGGGAGTGTGCTGCTTCTGGGACTAAGTTTGTTGTGACTCTCAGACTGATGAAGTTCTTTGGATAAAAGGTGTCTCAAAAAAAAGAAAAAAGAAAAAAAAGAAACCGTCCAGATGACCTGACTGAACATTGTTGGTTTTTTTTACCTGGATTATTGAACATGAACTTTGATGTTTTGAACCACTTTGGATATGGCTGCATCAGTGGAGTCGACAGGGGAGAGGGCGGGCCCCAGAAACCATCTCACCATCAAACTGGTTGGTCCACTATGTGAGTGTTCTACTTGTGGGACTAAGTTTGTTGTGGCTCCTCAGACTGATGAAGTCCTTTGGATGAAGGACAAAACATCTCAACAAAAAAGAAACCGTCCAGATGACCTGACTGAACGTTGTTGTTTCTCTGTAAAAAATAAAAAAGTTTTTATCTTTGGTCCAAAGTTTAATGAGCAGATGTAGCAGTTTGTTAAAAAAAAAGAAAAAGATCATTTCTATCCTCAGAATGATCAAATGCACTGAAGAGATCTTTAATCTTTCATCAGTTTTCATTCCTGCATGTGGGTTTGTTATTTGTGGTTGAACAGAAGCCATTATTTGTCCTAATTATATATATTTTTTCTTGTAAATTATGCCCAGTTTTAATAGTCAAAACAGTTTTTTTTTTTGTTTTTTTTTGTACGTTGCTCAGGATCTTGAAGGTTAAAGTTTCAGGGATGAGTGCAGTGGAACATTTGGTGTATCTTTTTATGCCTACGCTTTAGTAAAACATGTTCAAAGAAGAAGGTTATCTGAGGAATGTAACAGAGTGTGCTCCTCTGTTTGCAGCAAGAACAGGATGGCAGTGGGCTGCAACATGGAGATGAACGTGGCTACAACACACCACCCAACCAGCCAAACGCCTTTTCTTACCTGCAGGGGTTGTTGATCTTAGAGGGATGGACATTGATGTAAGGAGAGACAGGTTTGTCCACAAATGAGCCGAAGCCCAGCCAAAGGTCTGAGGTGTGCGCCGCCATGCGAAGGGACAGAGCCACGCCGACCGTCTTCAGCTGTATGGAAACACAGAGACCATTGAGCAACAAGTGAAACAGTTTGTTTCCTGCTTCCTCTTTTCTTCCAGCAATTCCTCATTACAGACAGAAGAAAACTGGGTGGAAAAATCCAAATTAAATAGAAATCTTGGTGATACTGTATATATCGTATTTTCCGGAATATAGGTCGCGGTTTAAAAAAAAATTTTTTTTGCATGCCCTGCGACCTATATTCAGGTGCGACCTATTTATGGCTTTTTATAAAATAAGCTGATTTGTAATCATTTATTAACAAAAATTAAACTGAGACACACTCTTACAATAATGTCAGCTAACAAATATATTTTTTAGGTGTTTATCCTGCTAAAATTATTCATTTATTAAAGAAAAGTTCAGCTCAGACACATATTTGCTATAATTTTTATCAAACAAATAATTGTTTTTAAGTGTTAATCTTCTTAAAAGCCTTGCTGTGCGCTCCTGTGGAAGAGACATTTGCAGCAGAGCTAAACACGGTCCACATTTTGACGTAGGTGCGACCTATATTCAAGTGCGACCTATATATGGATTTTTTTCCCCAATTCTTTGGCAATAATTGGACAATGCGACCTATATTCAGGTGCGACCTATATTCCAGAAAATATGGTACTTGTTTTAATGAGTGTGTGTGTCTGGGAGTCTTAACACCTACATGGTTGAGGTTTTCCTGCATGGAAGCTGATACATCCACCAGATAGTACAGATCCACGGGATAGCGCTCCAGCTGCTTCACAGCCACAGTGAAACTGGCCTCTGAACCTAAACACACACACACACACACACACAACATCCCCTTAAATGAATTATTTAATCACTGTAATGCCACTTTAATTGGTGATATATGACTTATCTGTGCTGCTGATCTCTTGCCTTTAGGCTGCTGTATCCATACCCATCTGCTCACTACAGACTCATGTTCAGGCTGCTGTTTAATACACTGTATTATTTACATTATTAGTGTTAAGCGTATATCTTAGATTTTTTTAGTGTATCGTTTAGTGTATATTTTAGCGTATATTGATCCTTGTATACTGTCTCTTTTTACACTTTATAGTTTTGCTATTTGTGGATGTAACTGGGACCCTGAGTACACAGTTTTGTTCCACCTCATGTACCACATGTGATGTGAATGACAGTAAAGAACCTTGAACCTTAAATTAGAAATCTGCCCAAATAAACACTTAAAACGTCCTCAGATCTGGAGATGCAGGTGGTCTTTAAGAATTTAGAAAAGCGGTATACAAATAAAATTATTGTTATTATTCCAATAATTCTCAGTCAGGTCATCTGGACAGTTTTTTCTGAGACGTTTCGCCTTCTATCCGGAGGGCTTCATCAGTCTGAGGAGTTTCAGTACTGTAAATGGTTATCCCACCTGGACTAACACTTAAGGAGTTTACTGCAACTCCTCAGGCTGATGAAGCCCTCTGGATAGAGGGCGAAACGTCTCTACAAAAAAGAAAAAACTGTCCCGATGACCCGACTGAGAATTACTGGAGATACCTGGATGACTGAACATTACATTTGTTGCATTATTATTATTATTATTACCTGGTCTGAGGGTGATGCTGATGTCTTGCGGGAACACTTGTGTACTGCTGAGTGTAGAGTCAACCTCCACCTTGACCTCCGACCTCTCCATGAACTCCGGTTCACAGCCCCTCCGGCGCAGGTTCTCTGGCAGGTCACAGCGATGGCTCAGCCCAGCCCCGTGCAGGAAGTCCTGCAGAGCGAGCACGAGTCTGGATTAAAACATGAAGGATTAAACACACCTGACTGTGTGTGAATGTTTATCAAGCATTCACTGTGATCCATTTGACTTCTGTACACTTTTCAGCATCTTCTCGTTCCATAATTTTTTGTGCTATTTCAAATTTCAAAATATAAATCAACATTGTTCAACTCTTTCAGGACAATCCTGCTATGACTTGGTCTTGGTGCAACTTTAGTTAAAAAAAAAAAAAAATTTAGCCTTTTCTGACATTTACAGAAAAAAACCGAGCTCATTTTCCAATCTTCAAATCTTTAGATGTATTTACAACCTTTTACTGCCCCTTTCATATTTTGTTCTGCTTCAGCTTCTTTCAGCTTCCTTCTGCAAATTTAAACTTTTTTCAGCTACTTTCAGCTACTTTCAGCTGTTTTTCAGCTGTTCTGTGCTCCTTTCAGATTCTTTCTGCTATCTACAACATTTTTCCTCTAACTTCAATCTGCTCATTTCAGCTTGTTAAGCTCATTTAAGTTTATTTATGAAAGTTTCAGTTTTGTCTGCTGTTTCAGCTACTATTTAGCTGTTTTTTATGCTAATTTGAGCTTTTTCAGCAAATTCCACTTTTTTAGCTCATTTAAGCTCTTTTTTATTTTTATTTTATTATTTTATTCATTTTAAAGTAAAATACAAAACATTTACATATATATATATATATATATATATACAGGCCCAGATTATCAGATGGGCCAACTGGGCACAGGCCCAGGGGCCCACGCCCACCATGGGGCCCACCGCAGGGAGCCCACTGCAGTTTTGGGGAAGAAAGAAAATAAAATATCCTTAGATTTTAAATACGACAGCCACAGAGATAACCAGTAAGATCCACGCTCTTCCTGTTATTTTTTTTTAATTTTTTTATTTTTTATCTTCACTGAGTTGGAAACCATAGTAACATGCCGCGCCGCTGGCCCGCCCCCTAACCGAGTTTATAAAACAGGTAGCACTGCGTTGATCGGACTGTGTGAGTTGTCGTATCTGAGAAGCAAAAATGAGTGAGAGTAAGAGAAGTGGTTTCCAAAAACGAAAGAGAAAAAGAGAAAAAGAAGAGAAGGGGACGTGTTTATTAAAAAGTATGCCATCTATTCATACATTCTTTGCAAAACGTTTGGAGGAAAATCCGGAGAAGGAAGAAGTCATTGTGGAGGATGCTGACGGTGAGCAAACTAACATGAGTCCGGAGGAGGAGGCTATTGCTAGCTGCACAACACAACCGCTTGAACCTAGCTGTAGCAGCGCCGCCAGTTCAGATTGGTTTTATCGGGTGTGCGACCCAGCATTGTGGGGGACAGTCGATGAAAAGGCTCGCGCTGTCCTTATCGATCGTGGAGCTGCCAGTTTTCATAATCGGGCGGCCAGATATCCAGCTTTTTTTTTTTAAGCTAGAAATTAGAAGATTTTGAGCTAACCAGCAACGTTAGCTTGGAAGCGTTGCCTTCTACAAATGAACCCAACGGCAGCTAACTTTACTGAAGAAATGTCTACGGTAGAAGAGCTAACAAAACAAGGAATGCTTCAAGTACCAAGAGTCTGAGCTGGTGAGGGTGCTGGACTTTGAGGACTTGGTTTGTGACTTTGCAAAGAAAAATACCAAAAAGAAGAACTTCTAAAGGTAAGAGCCACCGTGCTTTCTGTGAAATGAGTACCGTAGTCCAATGTAAACTGTTATGACTGTGCAGATAATAAATGTAATGTATTTTGCTTATTTTATATACTGTCTGCAAAACATGAATCTTGCATAATTGTGGTGTGATGCTGAGAATTAGTGCTGTAATTGGATTTTGCAGAGTGTGAAGTTGCCCATATCACTTGGTGACTGTTCATAGCTGTGTTATGTGATGGAATCATTATATCTTCAGTCGTAACATTTGAGAAGTGCTTTCTGCTTGAGTGATTTTCAGTGAACACTTTATTGTCATAAGCTTTAGCCATGCACTGGCTTGTGACAATTTATTTCATTTAATTGTTGTTGTGTGATTTATGAGTGAGATGGCAGTACTTGGTATTCATTTTTGACCAATAAGCAGTGGCGCTCCCAAGTGGGGACCCGGGGTGGCATGACAATCCCTGGAATTGTGTTCAGTTGATAGAAGACATACAGAGCCATCTTCTGCAATTAAAACATACGTGTAAAACCCAATAAATGTGAGTGTGTGTGTGTGTGTTGTGTGTGTGTGTGTGTGTGTGTATAAATATATATATAGTAAAATGGGTGTTAGGTTAGGGAGGGGGCCCTGTGAGCTTCGGTGCCCAGGGGCCCCTGGGGTTGTTAATCCGGCCCTGTATATATATATTTATATATATATATATATATATATATATGTATATATATGTATATATGTATATATGTATGTATATATATATTAGGGGTGTAACGATACACAAAACTCACGAGACGAGACGAGAAAATCACAGATCTCGCGAGAACGAGACGAGATTTTAACATTAGTTCAAGAAAACTTCAAAGATCGGTTTTATGCCGCAAAAAGGCTTTTATTCTGTTTTAACATGTATTACAAACCCAACTGATGTCTTCATTTTACTGATTGAATCTCCTTAGACCTTAGAACGTTCAACTTTGTTAAAAAAAATAGATATTCACGCAGGACTTTCCAAAAATTGAACATAAATATCCGCATCAGCGCTGAATCTGCAGCCGTCACTCACCAGTGTTGCCAGATTGGGCGGTTCACCGCGATTTTCCTTCTGACTTTTGCGGGTAAAGAGTGCTTTGGGTGGGTGGGACTCTATCTGGCAACACCGGTCACACCGGTGTTTACACGCGTGTCTTTACATTCGGGGCAGCGTCGGCAGCGCCGGGACCCTCCATCAATGTAGAGGCGTCTCGTCTGCGGCACCGGGACCCTCCATCAGTAGTTGGGGCGTCTTCTATAGCAACTTCATCCGGCGAAGCCATGCTGTCCGTGACGCTGACTTGCTAGGGGCTCTGCTAGCGCTAGCATTAGCATCTCGCGAGACAACGTTACCTCTCAACGAGAGATATCGCGGGAGTTTAATATCGCGAGATCTCGTACGAGATCTCGTTACATGCCTAATGTTACATATCCTGAGGAAGCTGCCAATGCTGACACCTTTTAGTTCTTATGTATGTTGACTGCAGTCATGCTTTTGTGTGGTTAATTAGTCTGATTGTGATCAGGCTTGTGTGTGTTCAGCCAGGAACACCTGAGAGCCACGCCTATATATACTTCAAGTTGACTGTGCTTGAATGCGGAGTGTTGTGAGCTCAGAGGAGGTTGCTTTTGCTGAGCTGTTTGAGTACTGTATGGTACTGTGTGGGGGTGTTCTCCGCCCACCCCTGTCTTGAAGTCTGATCTTCTGTTTAGAAGGTTCTTGGTGAGTAACTACTAGCTCATGTTTGGTCTTGACTGCTAGATGCACTTAAAGAGTGGCTACTAGCTCATGTTTGGTCTTGACTGCTAGTTGCATTTGTGTCAGCTCATTTGTTTGTGGAGTTTGACTGTGCTTGATGCACTTAGGAATGTTTGCTCATCTTTTGACTTTTGTTGTGCTTAGTGCACTGGGTAGCTGAAGGCTGCATTGATGACATTAGGATCCTGCTAATGATAATTGATATCAGGGATGCTGACCTGTGTGGTTAGTTTAAGTTGGTTTAACCAGGAACATTTTTGGAGCTTTTTGAGCTGTTTGGAGCCTTTTGGAGTTTGGAGCTGTTTGGAGCTTTTTTGTTTGTTGGCCTAATGACAGAGTGAGATCGGTAGTCCAGTTATATCGTTTTTCTTTTACCCCTAGGGTCCCCTTTTGGTCAGGTAGTCCGTCTCCAGACAGGCTGCGACGGCCCTGTTTTATGGGTTGGGCCGATGCTGGGGACGTTATATTATTTTTGGCTGACTCACTCTCGTCCACCATTTATTTGCACTTTGTCTAATCTTTGCTTTTTTCCTGACCCTGTGCCAGAAGACGGTGCACTCCGCACCTGGAGGGAGGAGTCGGGGAGTTTTTCAATAAAGCTTTTTAATTTACCTTCTGCCTCCTTGTGTCTTGTGTCCCGTTTATGTGTTCGGCCTGAGCCAGCCGTAACATATATGTATTGTATATATATGTATATATATATGTATATATATATGTATATATATATGTATATATATGTATATGTATATATATATGTATGTATATATGTATATATATGTATATATATATGTATATATATGTA